>QVRM01004474.1:272500-392500 GCA_003439945.1 Dermanyssus gallinae
TGATGACTGTAGCAATGACAATAAAGACATGAAAGTTCAGAAAATAAAGTAGTAGTTGTTGACACTGTCGGTAACTTGTTGAAGATGGACGTGATCGTTATTATGGTGACGATCATCAAGAAAACGATCATAATTGGGTTCTGTTAATGCAGCTAGTTCTTCATTAATTTCACTAGTTGCTGCTATGTTGCTGTTGTTGATGCTGCTGTTGCTGATCTCAATTGCTCATGATGTTGGTGCTGGTGGTCAGTCAGATCGTGGTCGCAGAAAGCACCGCCAACGATAGTGTAGAAGTAGTGCACGATGAGGGCATGAATCACCACCGCTACCATCGCCAGCAAAACCAAAACCACTATGAAGACCACAGCCAACCAAACGTACATAAAATACAACTGCATAGATATATCGATGCATCCATAAATAGACAGATAGATTGCCAGCAACATAGATAGATGAGACTACTTACTTCAATGCGAGAGGAAGGAATTCCAACTGTAACCGGAGATGGCTGGTCAGTGGTTGAACAGAGATGCCTATGGTGTTATTAACTATATATGACAATGATGATTAATATTGGCTGGGAGAGTAGTCGAAAAAGAGCTCAGAACGGGGGGGGGGGGGGAGACGTTGCACGACGGAACGACGGGAAGATTGCACAGAAATCTCCCCCGGGCTACCAGATAGATAGTGACCGATGGTGATGATGATGACGATGCTGATTGTGATGATGGTGGGGATCATGATGATTGTGATGATGATGATGATGGTGGTGGTGGTGGATGGTGATGACGACAATAATAGCGATGATAATGCGGAGAAAAGTGCCGACAACAACAACAACAACAACGAAAATGACTCGAAATTCGAAATGCCAACGCCAGCGAAAGATGAACGACAGACGGAGAAAGAGAGATGCTGAGAAACAAAAACGATACCCGGAGTGCTGCTCATCGAGTCTTCGTTGTCTTCGTCACTAGTCAGCCAGCGTGCATTGGTTTGGTGGTGGACAGTTGGTTAGTCGCGTCCCGTCGGCGCGACGCGTCGACCTCAGCTTGGATGATTAATGAAAGACTAATAGGTAAGTGGGCGAGCGAGCGAGCGACCGAGCGAAATAGAAAGAAGAACGGTAGAAAGAAAGAACGAAAAACGGAAAGTAAAAAGCGGTGGGCAGACCGACACCCTCATTGACGACTCGATCGAGTAGCAGCACCAACAGAACCAGCGCCAGCAGCAGCAACAACAACAACAACAACAGTGTTGGCTCGTTGATGACCGTTGTTTACTTTTGGTTGACTTCAGCAGAGGAGTTTGGTCGACTATTTGAAACAAGGCTGGGTGGGCGACAGAATGAGGCACACCTATGCTGTAGATGTGAAAAAAAAACGCGGTCGGTCAGTAAGTAACCAATAAAGCACTTGATGATCAGTCAAGAACTAGCGCCTTTGCTAGCGCTTTCATTATAGTAGAAGTGGTTGTTCTTGATGTTGTTGTTGTTGTTGCTTTCGTTACCGTCACCATTGTTGTTGTTGTTGTTACTATTGCTGCTGCTGCTGCTGTGGTTGTTGTTGCCGCTGGTGTTGTTGTTACCGTTGTTGTTGTTGTTGTTGCCTCTTGTGTCGTTCTCTCTTAATGACGTGATCGTGGCCGAGCACATCGCGCCACATAACTATGTAGGTAGACAGGTAGGTGACAGGTTAACGCGCCAGGCAGTTGAGAAGAAGGCGTCGAGGGATAGCCGACAAACATCAGATGATTGTTTTGCCTCTGTGGGCTGGGGGCACTTCGCGGGCTCTCGTCACCTCGTTAGATGATCCATCGTCTGCACTGGCTGATTAGGATAGAGACTTCAAGACCAAATGCAGTCCGTCAGCAGTAGCGTAGTATACTGGATGCCGCTTGCTGCTATTTCGAGACAAAGCAAGCGCCCGATTCGCTGCCATTGTGGCAAAGTTCGAAGCTGCGTTTGTAGCAAAGTTTTGCTGAGCAAAGTCAACTCTAATACGTACTCAGCACTTCACTCGATATTGCTATGCACAATATCAACGCACAATAACACCTAGCACTTAGGTGACGGCGTAGATGCACAGTAGTATCACGTATAATGCTATGTTTGTTAACGTAGGAATGCTTTCCTAGTAGGTTTGTGCGAGGATATGAACGTCGATATCTTCTCGAATCACGTGAAGTCTCCAGAATCCCCAACAGAAAATCAAATGCATATACGTTTCATGGTATGCCTCTGTTGTGCCGACGCTGTGCTATGGACAATTGCGGCACACTTGTTGTAAGACGCCAGAAGTAGGAAGCATGCTATAATGCTAGGCTTTATGACTTCATGTCGAAGGTAGGCAATCAATCCGTCCTATCGCATATCTATCGTCCTGAAATTTTCTCACTCTCTATTAATATTATTATTATGCTTGCTACGCGCACAACAATTGCGCAACCACGCACCCGACGACGACGACGACAACGACAACGACGACGACGACAATCAGGCTGGCATAAAATGCACAAGGCTACCCAAGTCTGTCCTTGCTGTCCAAATCTATCCAGTTAGTAAAGAGCAGCCCCTATCGACTGCTGCTATTCTAAGCGACTGCTGTGCGAAGAGCGGCGATGTATTTGTGTGTGTATCTGTATATGCATACATACATGTACGTTTCCACAGCGACTCTTCTCGCCCTCTTAACGCCATGTTCTCATCAAAGGATTATGCTAATCTGAGAGTATGCCCGTCGCAGGCGAGCAGGTTGGCGGCGGCGGCGACGATCGCCGGCCTTCCGCGATCACAGTTCGGGCCGACTTTACAGTGTTCTTTTGCTGACGACGCGCACTTTGAATGACGCCCCGCGACGAACTTCGTCGTCTTCATGTTTCGATCGAGATCATCTCGCCATGACCATCACCATCTCCACCACCACCACCATCATCACCACCATTACTACCATCATAGTCAATCGGGCGCGAAATAAACTGCGCCACGGGAGTCGGACTAGGTAGGCCTAGGCCGGGAGTCGGACTAGGTAGGCCTAGGCCGGGAGTCGGACTAGGCCGTTCGTTGCCGCCGCCTATCGCCGTGTCTATAACATGACGACTAGCAGAAGCACTTCGTATTGATGGCCAATAAAAATCTAATCGACTACTTGATAGAGGATCTATCCCCGAGGAGAGAAAGACAGATACAGAGAGAGAGATAGATAGATAGGGAAGGGGGAAGAGGGGTATAAGAGGGACTTTAGCTACCGACTAGCTTCAAAGGCTATCAATGCCATTACGACGACGACGACAACAACAACAACAACAACAACTACAACAGCAGCTACTACTATTAATACTGCCACTACAACTGCAACAACTACCCCCACTTCCCCCCTCCGCAAAGACCACTATTACCCGCTGACTGGCCCGCACACTGCTCGATACACTGTTCGATCAGCAGCGAAGGAGTTTGATTTTTGTGGTGCCACCTCACGGTCTCTATCTGTCTCTCTCTGTATGTAGTCTGTATCTCTCTCTCGCGCTCGAGTTCTTCATCTCTCTTTCGCTCTCTCAGTCGAGAACCTGTGCGCACTCGATGGGATCCCGTCGTCCATCCTCTTGGAGAATGATCGATGTTCTTGTTGATGGGCCGACGAATCGTGATTTTCTGCAGCGCGTCTTCCTTTCTCCAGCCCTTCCATTCTTTTTCGAGCGCACTCTCGTACCCTCTCTCTCTCGCATTCTCGTTCTCGGCCGCTTTGTCTTTCTGTCTTCTTTCTTCTTTTCTGTATCGTTATTTCTCTAGGTTCGAAAGCGGACCCGTGGAGGATGCACATACGATGCGGTGCGCGAACGCGAGCCACACACAGGCCAAGCCTATAAAGGCCGACAGAAAGACAATATTGATACACCCGCCAATCGACCACCTGATTTCCCTATGGTGGTGGTGGTGATGATGATGATGATGACGATGCCGTTGATGATGATGACGATGTTGTTGATGATGATGACGATGCTGTTGATGATGATAACGATGCTGTTGTTGATGGTGGTAATGATGTTAATGACGATAATGGTGGTACAATGATGTCGCACTGATACACATGTGCGGGCGCGCTACACTAGCCGAAACAATGCGTTGAAACGTGTTGTTCCAGAGACGGCCGGACTAGATCGAATCCTAGGCGGCCCTACACTATGCTGCAGCTGCTGAACCCTATGGTGCATCCTATGATCATCTCTAGCGTACAGCGATTGTGGCCGTGGTCAGTGACCGTGGACCGCATGAGTGGTGTGGAAGGGCCGTGATGACCGCACCGCATCTCACTGGCTCCTCTCTTTCTATACGGAGCCAGGCATGCAGGCAGACGGATTTGTGTGTGTATATATATATATATATATATATATATTATACATACATGTATATATATACATACATACATGTGTATATATATATATATATATATATATATATACACATACATGTGTGTGTGCGCTTGCAACAAGCGAACCCACGAAAGCCTGGACCAGCAGCCCAACCCTAGTTGGGGAGAATTTTTGGCCTTAAAAATTGCCCTCTCTCATTATAAGGCCCACTGGTGATGGTGCTACAGCCGCGGCTGCGGCCGCCGCCACCGATGCCGCCGCCGCCGCTGCTACCGTCGGCTGGATCACCTGCGTGCGCGCGGCTTCGTTTCGAACGACCAGGACCAGGACCAAGTCCATGACCATGATAAGGACCATGATGACGGTGATCATCATCGCAACGATGGTGGGTGACCATTTAAATATTTGAAGGACGGGCCGCGCGCGAGTCGAACAGGTCCGCTCGCCGGCCGGCTGCCGGTCTCGTTTTCAGGTGCTGGTCTCTATCAGCTCGTTACTACGTGCTACATACGTGGAGATTTGCGTCACAAACATGGCTGCTGGTTTATTATGCAGTCATAGTGTTTTATCATGCATTTGTGTGTCCCATTGACAACGGCGTCAAGAGCAGCAGCAGCAGTAGATAGCATAGTCGCAGGTACTATGGTGCTATGATTGACCAGTCATTGTTGCATGTAACAACAATCATAGCTTCTTGATGGTGCTGCTGCTGGCCGTAGTGAGTGAAGATGACGAATATTGTGCCGGATTTTCGTCATTGACCTATGATGGCACTGTGCAGAACAGCGTTTGTTTTTGCGTGCTTTGTCGCAGTTGTGTGAATCGCTAGTATTCGACTGAGTGTGTGCAAGAGTGTATTTTGCCCGACATAGTTGTGTTTTGTGTAAATTTATATATATATATATATATATATATATATATACATACTGTGTGTGTTGTGTTTTGTGAACATTTCTATATATATATATATATATATATATATATATATACTGTGTGTGTATGAAAGTTGATTGTGTATACGAACGCAAATTGTGAGCCCGTTTGTTTTCCTGCACGGTGCTTTTTTAAAGCCCTTCATTGCTCGGAATCGAATTTCCGGGTCACGTCCGTGAGCTCATTCTCATTTCACCTACTTACGATAGATTTTTCTTCCACTTGCAGGCAATCGCTGCTCTGCGAAGATCCGGAAGGTTTCCCTAACTCGCCGATAGCTTCAGCCAGTAAGACCCGTCGAGCGGAGTTGAGACTGCGTTCATCCTTCTTGACTAGACGAACCGACCTGACCTCCTTGACCACCGCTGCTGTCCACGACGGGTCTTGTTGAGCTTTCCTGCAACCGAAGACGGCAAAACTACGACGCCGGTCTACGAGTCAGTTTTGTCACGACAAGTCAAGTCAGTGGCAGAGGTAAATTGCAGCAACTGCAGCTGCCGCGGACTGACGAAGAAAGACCACTTTGACGAAATCGGCGAATTTCGTGCCGTGACATCGGAGACTCACCGAACCCTGGTGATCCGACGTTGGCCGTCTCAAGGACAGATCGCTGTCCGCAGCAACAACGATAACATCAACAACAGCAACGGCAACAACAACAACAACGCAGACAGGCAACGACAACGACAACAACAACAACAACGGCAAGGCCCAGTGACACGGAGGCCCTGTCCGTAGGCGATGCGTGCGAGCTGCCCCGAATGGCGCTCGTGATGCCGGAGGGAGCTGCTCAAACGGCCGCTGCTACTTTAGCAACCGTGGCATCATCGTCTGGTAAGTACTGATATCCATTTCGACTCTGTCTTGTGCTTTAATTAGAGAAAAAATGTAAACACCAAATGATTCCAGAATTAGAAAATTAAAGAACGGTGTAAAAAATCTAATCTTTAAAACCTATTACAAAGCTTTATCAAGAGTGTCAACGTTTTTTGTATTGTTTTTCGCACACACACACACACATTCATATATATATATATATATATATATCATATTAGAAAAAATAATGATAATAATCTTGTAGTCATTAAATTCGCACTCGAGAACTCGAGAACCGCAAAAGGGTATGCTCGTGAGGTGTAACATTGAACTTTGTTTAATTCCACGGTGACACGAAAATGTCCAAACAGACAGTTTAGAAAGGTTTACTTAGGTACGATGCAGCTACGTCTGCTTTTGCATGAGACCGGCGCCTGGGTGAAAATCAAGCCAGCCTGGATGTCCAGCGATCATAGCCCTTTGATAGCGATCCCTGAAAGTAGCCTTGAGAAAGATCGGGAACTTCGGAAGGATTAGATTTTAGTGGGATCCTTTGTTTTAAGTGTCTCAAAACGATTTCTCAGATAATTTGTTACGCTTAAGGGCGAGCACATGGTTGGTCTAGACAAGGGTTTTGTTCCTCGAGTCTTCCTGATTCTTGACGTGACGTGACAAGTGTGAAGAGAAGACGCAGTGGGGTTCATTTAGAGAGACCATGAAGATATGCTGATGCGTGCCCTAGGCGAAATATTGTACTATACACATATATATACAGTATAGATAGATAGACCAACAGACATAAAGATATATGGATAGAAGATAGATAGGTGTATGTCTGACCTCATACAACGCTACACTACACTACAGTTCAGTTTACTGCTTCGGCTTTAATTTTTACCTTCGTGTAGGGCCACTGATCCCGGCGACTTCACTACCGCATTCGGCTGAGGCAGTTAGGGCGCACCTTAATCGATAAGAGAGGCTGCTTGCTCGTATGATTGATGCTGCTTGGTTTGTTGTTGGTTGTCTTGATAACGTTGGCTTCGTTGCCTCTTTATGCTGAAGGCAAAGCTCTCCGTACGATGCTGTCTGTGGTTATCAGTTAGAGATACTCTTCGTACGTATAAAAAACCCAAAAAGATATATGTGTACATATATATATTTATATATATACATATATATATATATATATATATATATATATATATATAATATATAGGTATGTGTGTGTCGTTGCTCGCACTTACCGACTGGTGCTTCCGAACATCACGATGTTTCGTAATTCGGCCAACGCTCTCGGCACTCTCGCTCTCGCGGCTTGAGCGAGTGTTGTGCAAGCGAGCTCGATGCTTGCGAAGACATCACCTTGTGCCGAACGCTGGTTGGTCGCTTCGCGCTGCACTTTGTGCTGCTCTTCGCGGCGACCACGACGACGACGACGGCGACGAAATAGGCGGCGACGGCGGTGCCGTAAACATCGACATCTTCGACAGCGTCGTCAGTAGTCGTTGTCGGCGGTTACCTCTCGTTATCTTTCGGTCCGTCACCGTGCCATCAATTCACCGCCGAGTCTTGTGTTGCTCACTTGTTGTTTGCTCGCTCGTTTGGTTGATTTCGGAACGAAACACATACACATAGAGAGAAACACATTTATTTATATATATCTATATATATATATATATATATATATATATGTGTGTTTCTATATATATATATATATATATATATATAACACTAAGGGGTCAGCAGGACTCCTTCGCTTTTATATCTCTATCACTCCCTCCTCGCTTTCTCTCTCTCTCTCTCTCTATATATATATATATATTATATATATATAGGGTGATAGCGAGAGATATCGTATCGATTTGACCCCGTTTTGTACTTCGGTGGCTTTTGTGTCTGTGGTCACGCTGGCAACTAATACTTACCACTCTCGTTGTTGTACTTTGTCGCAGTGTGGCGCTTGTTGTGGTAATCGCAGTAAAACAGTTCGGTATGCTTGACTAACTGATGGAGCTGTAATATTATTTTAACTTTTTTTCTCTTCTTACCTCATCAGGCAATCTGCAGCTAGCTGTATTCGTGGCATTCGAGCAGCAAAATTGTGGGTATTTAATATATTTTGTTCTGTGTCCGTTTTATGGAAAGCGAATCGAATCATGGGTGTCATTTGTCTGCCTAATGATGATGGGAGCCGCTGTCTTGCTTTTCTTGGTGTCTGCTCCATGCTGGTTAGCATCACCTTCATCATCATTATGATAATCATCACCTTATAGTAGTTGTTGCTGATGTTGTTGCCATTATCATCATTGGCGTTATCGCCATCATGGTCGCGCTGATTTATAGTTGTAGTTGGGGTAGTTGCAGAAGTTTGTTGGGTTCTCTTCTCTTTCGGCACAGCAGATCGCCTAATAGTTGTCTTCGTCCTTTGCGTCACTTTTTTAATTGTTCCAGCAGATGCATATACATGTATGTATATATATATATATATAGGTGCTTGTGATGTAGTGGTGTAATTTTGCATGGCTGGTTGTTGATGATTATTGTAGCAGCAGTCCCAATAGTTGTGGTAATATAAGTGGCAATAATGGTTGGTGCTGCTACTGCTTGTGTCGTTGGCGTCAAATGTGCCCATCTAGAGTTGATGGACGGGGTTGGGACATTGTCGTACATCTTTAATACTATTGGTCAATGCTTCGTATAACAACAACAAAACACAGGCAGTAGGTAGTATATATATATATATAATATATATATATTATATATATACAACGTTCTCGGGATACTACCCATCAGTTGAGCTAGCGCCTTGCCGTTTCATCTAGCCGGCTGTGTAATGGTTTGTTCGTTAATTTACTTTTAGGTAGGCTTGCAAGAACCTACTTAAGTACAAGAGATCAACAGCAGTACGATGCACTCGCAGTAGCTTTAGCAGTACTCGACTAATACCTGCAACACATCCAGCCAGGGAGTGGTGCGCTTGCACATACACACACATAAAGAAATCTACTCGTTTGGCGTAAGTGCCGGAAAAAGCAGGAAAACACGAAGAGAAAAATTAGAAGAAAAAAATACTATATATATATATATATATATATATATATACATTTTTCACCGAGCAAGAGCGGCTTAGGACGTTGCCTTGTATTCGGGATGTCGTTGGTTTAAGATCTGGAATTGGTTTCCATGTTTTCCAATTTAGACAAGGTGAATGCCGGGGTGGATTATACTCGGCTATGATCCAGAAAATAACGGGAAGCACAGATGTCTAAATAAAAAGAAATGAGGCATTACCATCACCCCACCACCCTTATGCTATGCTATTTTATGTGCAGAGAAAGGCGAAAGAATGGTATAAGTTCGTATACATAAATCGTAAGCTTAAACGTAGAAAAAAACATCAATTGTATCGAATATAAATACTGAGAGATAAATAATTATTTTTAAATATATGCTGCAAGTCGATCGGTCGGATCGGACAGGGGACACTTGTTGTCGACGAACCTAGCGGGGAGGGCCCGAGGAATAGTTAAGGAGAAACGGCCCTATGATAAGCACACAGGCCGCAACGCCTCGACAGAACAACATAACGCGAAGTGACGACGCCTACAGATGTCGTGAATATTTCACACAAATTTAGAATCTAAATCAAGTCAATATACACGGATATCTAAATCAAGTCAAACCAATGCGGAGATTGTGGGCGGGGGGCAAGCCGCGTCGTGACAAAAACGGCAATAAAATGGCTAAGTGAAAAAAACAACTATTCAGAGAGCGAGAAGGGAAGATGGACCAATATGATGTTTAATAGCAACGGAAGGAATCACAAATTACTTTTATAATGGTTGTGATTATTTCAAGGCATTTCTCACTGTCGATCTATTTATAAATTGATTTGTAATTATAACTCGCTTGCGTGTCGACCGTGTCGTCATGGTCTCGCGACGTTTAAATCATGCGTTATATATATATATATATATATATATATATATGATTAAACGTATTATTAATGAAAGCGGCCCTGTCGCAGCCATTGAAATGTCCAAACAGACGGTCAAACATGTCGCCGAGCTAGACGCTAGCAGGAAACGATTATATTGGTTTCGTTTACTTGCAGCAGCAACGCGCATAATGAAAATAATAACTATACCTGGCATCCGACAATATTCCATGCCTAGCTGCTAGATCTCTCTGAAAATCAGGATCCTTGGATACGTCATGTATATTATATAAAACATATAGTCTAAGTCACTTTTTATTCATTCGGTTCGAAATTAATTTTTCATTTATAAAAATATAGTCCAAATCAGATACATCAGACAAACTGGCATACGGTCTGATTTGGCAGCCGCCTACATCCTTCTTTCTGTTAACGTGGGACTCTTTGGGAATCCTATATCGAAGATAGGGGGGATCGGTTTAATTGTACCACGAATTGAACTAGTATAGATTTAGTACCAAACTTATTTCTATAGAACTGCGCTTTTTCCTGTTGCGCTTTTGCAAATTTGTTTGTCTTTGAGCGTACTGGCAAACCTATTTACTGTTCGAAGTGTAAAAGATACAATAAAAAAACACCACATGGCCTCTTATTTCGCAAACTGACTAACACGAATTCTCAACATGACATAGTTCCCTTCGCTAGCTACGTTGAATATCTCTCATGCAAAGCAGAACTGTCTTCCGAACACGCTGGTATATTCCGCCGAGCTCGTTCTCTTTCAACTGCACGTTTTGTTAAATGATGGTCCGGTCAGCTACATCAGTATAACAAACATTTGTAGTTTTACTATACCACCAAATTCAATAATAAATACTTAGTTCAACCGGTTTACGATGTCCTCAAGTATGGCTGAACTGGATTTGGACACATTGTATATATATATTTTTTTTGAGCCTATTATTTGAACTAGTTCGTCACTGTTGGCAATCATTATTGGAACACATTTGCACCAGGCGGTGAATACTCCTTCGTTGATAACACCATACAGTAGCAAAACTACGCAAGTCGGTAGCAAGAACAACCGGAACAACAATTACGATCGTGGTACCAACCTGAGCAACAACAAGAACAACAACGCGCTGTCATAGCAACAACATCAGCAACAACAATAACACCACCACCACCACCATTACCAACAACAACAACAACGACAGCTAGAACAACAGCAACTACAAGATCCAGAATAACGATAGGGGCGAAGAATACACTTTGATGAGCTTTTCGTGACCATCGTGTCTGGTTGGTGGTGTGCACGCGGCGAGTAAATCACCAACTGTACGGGACGGATACATCGAGCAGCAAGAGAAGATTTACATGATCGCGATACTTGCGTTACGATCTCGATCCTTACCACCCTATACAACGTATCAGTGGAACACTCGAACCACCGAAGCAACGGCGGCGGTGGACGACATGGTTCGCCCTGAACCGATCGATAAATAAGCATGACATTCGGCATTCGTCGTCCGGTCGACAATACGACAATCGACGTATTCAGCGTACGCTTGACTTCAGCTACATTGGCAGCGTATGCTGCTTGAGCGTGAGTTTATCCCGTAGAGTCTTTACCGTCGCTCGGTGTTGTTTTTGCTGTTGTTTTTGTTGTTGTTCAGGTACATACAGCTCGGGCAAGAGCATGGGAAGCTGGACACGAGGCACTGAGACAGTCGTGATCATGATGTGGATGAGGATGATGATGGTGATCGTCACCATCATTTGAGATCATTTCCATTATCTCGTCATTTTAGCCACGTTGAGCTCCAAGCCAATACTTTGCCGGAGATAGACGGCTATTGTGAGCCGTCTATTGAGCATCTCACATAGATACGTATACACGTGTGTATCTGTACTGTCGGTTCGTCTCTTTGGTCTGTACGTTCGTCCGTTGGTCCATGCGACCGTCTCCCGGTCTGTTTGTTCGCTCGCCGGTTTGCCTCTCCTGATGCCTCGTAGCCGCATTATTAGGCTAATTGTCACAGCTAATTGTCAGTTTACGATAGCTCGTGCAGGTCGTTCAGCTTGTTCAGCTCGTTAGTGCAGTGGGAGAGAAGTCAGCTGAGGTCGCTGACGGTCGCAAGTCAAATCAGAGCAAATCGTAATCGTGCAAGTAATCTCCGACCATCTCATCTCCTTCCCTGACACTCCCTGATCCCTCACTCCCTGACGGCTACGAGAAGCTGCTACAAAATAAGGCTACTGACGACACGAGGTCAAGCCAAAGCCAGCGACAGCGACGACTGCCGGAGACAGAACGCGACGATGACTTGGCCCGACTCACAATCCAGTATCCGAAACCACATGATGAAGGTTGAACGCGTAACGCGCCTGTCTTCTCTAACGTGAATCAATCGAGAGAGAGAGGCAAACAGGCTGAGAACGGGAGAGAGAGAGAGAAAGATATATGTATATATATATATATATATATATATATATACATAGAGAGAGAGAGAGAAGATAGATGAGTGGTGAAAAAAGAGGGGAAAAGTGGGAGATTTTTGCTCCGGTGTTGACGGCTGGTCGAGCCTGCCTGCTTGCCTCGATTATCTCGGCGGATGGATCTGCCGGATAACGGCAGAAGAAAGCCAAGTCAAGCCAAGCCCGATGAAGTAAGAGGACGTGTGAAGTGCAGCACTGTTAGCTTCGACGACGACGACGGCGACGACAATCGCTCCATCGTCGCGATGAGCTGTCGTATCATCTGGATGCGATCAGCAACGACTAACTCTGTGTGGCGATAACGAAAGAGCGAAGAACGTACTACTACTACTGCTCACGATGATGATGATGATGATGATAATGATGGTGACGACGATGATGATGATGATGATGGTAATCATGGCGATGATGATGATGATGACAATTACTACGACTACGACAACGGCTTGTCCCTTTAGCAGTCATGTGCTTTTTGCCGTCGTGCGCGTCGTCCCCTATGCGGTCCATCTTTTTGGTTGGCTTTTTCGTCTCTCTGTCGCACTGTCTGTCTGTCTGTATGTCCGCCCGTCCGTCCGTCTGTGGTTGGCCTATGGATTGATTGTCCGACCAATCGGTCGATCTATGGTTCATTCTAGCGATTTGAACAACCAGTCTGAAGTCCAGGTCGTTTTCGTTCTCGAGCCGATTTCGTTCTTATTTCTGTTGTTGTGGTTGTTGTTGTTGCTGTTGTTGTTGATGTTGATGTTGTTGATGTTGTTCATGTTGTTGTTGTTGATGTTGTTGATGTTGTTCATGTTGTTCATGTTGTTGTTGATGTTGTTGATGTTGTTGTTGTTGTTGTTGATGTTGTTATGTTGTTCATGTTGTTGTTGTTGATGTTGTTCATGTTGTTGTTGATGTTGTCGTTGTTGTTGTTTTGTTGTTGTTGTTGTTGTTGTTGCTTTGTTGTTGTTTTTGTTGTTGTTGTTGTTGTTGTTACTGTGTTGCCGCTCTTCTTCGCTTTGCTTGACTTCTGCTTGCGTTCCGCTTTTTTGCGGCTTTTTCAAATCTTATCTTCACTACTACTACTATCATCGCGAAGCTTGCCATCACCTTCATCAGCATCACCATCACCACCACCACTAACTATCAACACTATTCAGAGCTCTATCATCATCACCATCACCATCATCATTATTATCATTGCAATTAGCATCATTATCGTCACCACCATATAGAGAGAGAGCTTTACCACCATCATTCGCATCCAAAGCTCTTCGATCATCAGAACCAGTAGCAGAAGCAGCAGTGACAACAACATCTACAGGGACAGAGCTTTACCACGAGCACCATTAGCAGTGAGAGCTCGACGACCGTCACCATGACGACCATCAAGAGCTTTTTACTACCGTTCAAGATCAGCACCATGACCGGAGTTGACGGCGCGTACATCATCACCATCATCATCATCATCGATATACGCGCCGCCATCATCACTCCGGCAGGAAAGCCCGAGTCTCCATCCCAGACCATTGCCCAGACCGCTTCTTTTCGTTGTTGTTGTTGTTGATGCTGCTGTTGTTGATGATGCTGCTGTTGTTATTTTTGTTGCTGCTACTGCTGTTGCTGTTGTTGTCTTTGTTGCTGCTGCTGTTGCTGTTGCTGTTGTTGTTGTTGTTCATCGTCGTTTCCTCAATCTTGCGGCTCTTTGCTTGTAGCGTGTGTTGCTCGTTCGTAGCCACATTAGATCAGGCAGCAATATCAACATTTGCAGAAGTTCTGTCTGCCAACAGACGGGAATGAGGAGGGAGGGGGGAGATGTCGCTGTCACCTGTACTGCTTCTGCTGCTGCTGGAAGATCATCCCCTCACACGGATCAAACAGATTGTCGCCTTGTCGTCATCCATTTTCGCTTTGTCGACGACGTTTGCTAGACGTAGAGTCTTCTTGTCTTATTTTTCTTCTTCAGTAGCAGCAGAAGCAGCAGCACCAGTTTCTTCTTCTTTATTTTCTTCTTCTTAAGGAGAAAAGGAAGAAGAATGGCAAAGTCGAACAAGACGGCGGCAGGGTGACGACGGTGATCAGGCAAGCGCACCCCAGACAAGCGCACCCCACACGAGCGCCCCAACCCCCCCCCCCCCCCCCCCGCTTTTACCCCAGCTGCAGTTCTGCATTACGATGACTGCTATATACACAGCAAGAAACCCACCGCGTATAACAGCAGCAGCATCAGCAGTAGCAATAATCGTTGTAGTACTTAAAGCAGTCGTCTAGGCTCCGGATTGCCAACGCCGCCGGCACCACCGCTGCAGCCGCCGCCGCCGCCGGAAGTGATGGAGCGATCTGAAGCCGTAGCGAAGACTCGCGAAGTCGCGAACACTGCAGGTGTGCGCCTTTGGTTGTTGCTCACTTGCACTGGCGATAAGCGTTGACAACAAACGCCGGGTTGTTGTATTCCCCACTGATATCCTCCCGGCGGTCTCCCCCCTTCCCCCCCTAACATTTTGACGGCATTGGTCGGCAACGTACACTAACGAATCTCGCCTTGAAATGAGGTAACAGGTAGAGTCGTCGTTGTGTTGTTGTTGTTACAGTAGTGGAATTCGTATCGAAAGTCGAGCGGCTCCCTTGAAAAATGTTTACCTCAAACAGATATTTTAATTAAAAAAAAGAAAACGTAGTAGGCAGAAATCTAGTGTCAGCAACGTCATCCAACCGATTGAGTCTAGAGACGAGAGTCTTAAGACGTTCATTTTTTTTTCTCGCGCAAGAAAGTGGCGTTTCTCATTTTTATTCTATTGGTGCTCTCTTTACTCGTGTGCGGTGCTAACACGTTTGAGTCGATGACTAACTCCAAGATGTAGCGCATCGCTTTTTTGTTCATATTGTTTGTATTTGTTTATATTGCAACACGCATCGTTGTAGTAGTAGTAGTAGTAATAGTTTACGTCGCGTTTGCTTGTAATTGTGATTCAAATAGCATCTTCACGCTTTCAATCATTGGATTTCCAGATTGACTCAGCTGGCCTATTGGCACTGTTGTTGTTGTTGTTGCGGTGATGCATTTGTTTAATTAGGGATGAATACCCTAAATGAAGATTCAGCAGCGGCAATCGGGCAGGTCAGGTCGTTCCGCCAGATTATTTAGACCGTTTGCGATGCGGGACGACTGTTTATTTTGCCTTCTACAATATAATAATAATAATGATGATAATAGTGGTCTTGAACACATACGTGGACACTGTTGTCACACAAGCTAGCACGATGTGATCAGCCCCATTTCGCAGGGTAATTTACGCAGGAAGGTCGTCGAAAGGCTCCGTCCACGTGCTCCGTGTTCTATGGCGCTATATGTATAAGCTATATAACACAAACACTGGCGAACGAGTTGGGATAGAACCGTGAAAGCACCACACTATGCTATAGCCAAGGCATTTTATGTTGGTCGGCGATTAACGTGTCGTGTTGCTGTTATAGTGCTGTTGCTACTCTTGTTTTGTTGTTGCTGCTGCTGCTGCTGCTGCTGTGTTGTTGTTGTTTTTGTTGTTTGTTTGTTTGTTGTTGTTGTTGTTGGGTTTGTTGTTGTTGGGTTTGTTGTTTGTTTTTGTTGTTGTTGTTGTTGTTGCGTTGTTGTTTGGTTGTTTTTTTGTTGTTGTTTTTTTTGGTGTCTATGCTATCTGTTTATGTGCTGCTATCTTCTTCTTGCGTTTCTACTGTTGCTTGGTTCATATAACATTCCGTTTCCTTCCTCGTTTTATTCTGACTTCCCTGGAGGCGATTTTGCTTCGGTCGCGACTGACTCGACGGCGCCAGTAGCCCCGAGGCTCTGGACTGAATCACGACCTGTGGTGGGATGTAACACGACTATGTGTTATTTTACGAGTGTGATTATTTCTTCATCGGTAGGTGGGTAGGTAGGTAGATAGATCGATACATCATAGATGGATAGATATGTGGGCATGATGATTCGTTAGCAGCTCGGCCGAAACGACGCCGCATCGTATACCATAAATCGTAAACCTGAAGATGGTCTCCGTCTGTTGATATTATTGCTATCGTTGTTGCCAATCGTTGTTTGTGTCGCGGATGTAGTTGCTAACGTTTCTGTTGTTGCTAACATTGTTGTTATTGTTCCTGTTGTCGTTGTTGTTGTTGTTGTGGTTTTTCGAATACCCCTCCCCCTCCCGGTGCAGTGGGTGGGGGCCAACTAGGAATCGACGATTCGTGGCGCCAGTACTACCAGGCAAGCGATACCCCGTTGAGCGCGGCGGCCACAGCTATGCTCAATGTGCACGATGAGCAGCATCAACCCCCGCACATACCTGGCCATATCCTCTACGAAAGCTATGCGCTCAAACCCGCCGCTCACCCGCCACCCCCACACCCGCAGAGTACGCTGGGACCGAACGTCGCAACCGCTGCCCTACCCGAGATCTGGAGGTGAGTGTAGAGTGTCCTACGACTGACACAGCAATCAATGGCATCGACGTTGCCCGCTACACGCGTATATAAATACGTATATAAATCCACCTATATGTCTGTCCAATTCTATGGCTTCATCAACTAACTAAAATTGTACCCAAGCTGACCGAAACCAGCCTACAGTGATGACCGCTGCAGGTTAGTTTAGGTTAGCTAAAATCATGATAGCTATTATTATTATTCAGCCCTCCGAGTCAGCCCCAAAGGAAAGCTACTAGTATTTAGCCCGTTCTTTAAATGTAGTTTTTTAGGAATGGCTAGGTTCTTCGAAATTCAAGCCCTTGCCAATGCCAATCAATCAATTGCCAATCCCCATACATGCTATGTGTCTTGTCAAGATCAAACCTGCGATTTATCATGATATCTGAGTTGCGGGCCATTTTTGCCACACGCTCTCTTTACTGTTAGAGTGTATTGATGCCTTAATTAGTTTATTTGTATATCGCTCAAGCATATTAGTAGTGTTGCGATTTTGTTGTCTTGGGCTTTGACGCCTCTTTTCTGCTCTTTAGGACTTTTTAGCGGTGGTCTTCTGAATTAGAAGAAATACTTTAATATCTATAAGCAAGTAATATATATATATATATATATAGCAAGTATATATATATATATATATGTATACATACATGAACAAACCAAACTGTGAAATGTAAATCGGAAAAACACTAAATAGCTAGCAAATTGCAGTAGCCAAAGCTCGACAACGTCTCCGAAGGCAGCAGACTCGGCGCATGACGTTCATGACGTCGTCTTTCTGAGTGAGACCGTCAAGGCCGACCCTGGTTCCCCCGACGACCAGCCGCCGGGCGACCAGAGAAGTCCCGAACCTCATCACCTACGCCATCACCACAACCACCATCATCATCAACAACATCTGACGATCGAGGCGGTCCCACCGCCTCCTCAAAGTCCGCTGGCTCCCGAGGCGAAATCTGCGTCAGCTGTTAGCGCTGCTGGCATTGTGGTGGATATAGCCACCACCGGCTTGCACAATGAAGTGGCCCCACCAATCTCTGTGCTTGTCCAGGTTAAGCAAGAAGATGATGACCCATCGCAACAATCGATCGCCAATCCGGTGAATGGCAACAGTAGCAGCAGCAACAACACCAACAACAATAACAACAACCTCAACAGTAATAGCTGCAGCAACAACAACAGCTGCAACTGCAACAACAGCCAGAACAGCAGCTGCCACTGCAACGACAACAACAACAGCCATGCCAATGATACTTGTCAAACGCCAGTTGCCGTCATTACGCCGTCTGTTCTCCATGCTGACGAACCAAAGTCACCGTACAGTCCGGTCGTCTACGCGACAACCGTAGAACAACAACACCATCACTCCCAACAACAACAGCAACAACAACAACTACAACAACAACAGTTACAGCAACAGCAGCAGACCTTTGGTGATCTCTTCTCGGCATTATCGGGCGGTAGCGTGACCACTCACGCGGGCTTCCTAACTATTGGCCCGCCCGAGCCAACGACGACGACAACAGCAGCAGCAACAGCAACAACAACAACAACGAATAGGCCGACACATATTCTCGGCGAGCGTTGGCACGTTACCCGTGACGTTGCTGACAACTGCGTCGTCGGCGTCGGGCACCACAACACCCGTGACAACTGCCGATACGGCGATATCCGTAGCAGGATCTGCAGGTGCAGAATCTTCGCAGGAGGCGACCGCTACCGGTCTTCTCCTGAAACACGATGATCACCAGTGGAGACTTCTACAGGTGAAAACTCCCCATCCATGCATCCATCCATTCATTCATGCTAACACCTATAAGGACGACGACGACGACGAGGAGGAACTGAAAAAAGGGCAATGCTATGGAGGATCAGGGGTCACTGGCTAACCCATGCAACCTTAAACTGCGCTGTTCCGGCAGCTGCTGCTGCTGCTGCTTACGGCGATGACTGGTGATGGCTGGCACCCAAGTGCCCACGCACGTACATACACGGACACGTAGAGAGGCGGGCAAGTAGACACGCCGTCTGCTGCCGGCCATGATCTCGTACCTAATGGTCACTGATCTCCGATCTCGGTCTCTCTTTTTCTCTCTCTATCTCTCTGATGGTGAAGGGATGGTGGATTGTCTGAGTGTAGCTGCTGCTGCCCGACGACAACACACGAGGCTAATTTACACATAGATCTCGATAATGCCTCTCTCCTGCCATTACTGCTCCGGATGCTGCTATTGTGGATGGTTGTTGTTGTTATGCTTCTGCTGCTTCTGATTCTTATTCTTTCATTCCTTGTTCCTTTGTTGTTGACATATATCTAACTATCTTTCTCTGTCTTTCTGTTCCTCTCTCTCTCTCTCTCTCTTTCCCTTTGGTGCTTTGTATTGGGGAAGGCTGAAGATGATGATGATGATATGATGATGAAAATTACATGTTTTGTGCTAACAGCTCGTTTAGGTTCGTGTGACGTGTGAACAACCTATGTCTTGAAGTGAAGGTGGGCATAGCCCTACAGAGCTCGTAGTCGGCCCTGACAAACTCACGGTCATGAATGTAACCCCCGAATAGATCGAGCCCTGACCCCCTTCTAGCAGCAGTAGTAGTAAAAGTAGTACTACATCTGATTGTGCGTGTGTCATGTAACGTCGCCTACCTGCCCGCGTACCTATGGTGTGGTGGTGCATGATGGTGTGTGGATGTGAGTGATGAACTAATGCGTTGTTTGTGGGCGTAGAGCTTTATTAAACAACCTCTCCGTCGAAATCTTTTGTGGTAAAGCCAGCAGGACAGGGTGCATCGTCGTGGCCGCGCAACATGCTAACGCATTGTTTCACGTTGCAGGGACTACTATCAGGGCAGTAATGACTTCAGCTTACGGGGAGCGGGTGGCCTTCAGCAGCAAACCCTGCCGTTTCCTTCAGGCCGATATTCTTTCGAACACGAATGTGTCGACAACAACGTTGCCGTCTGCCGATCCCTCTGTTCGTCGAGCGGTACATCCGGCAGAATTCCCAACAACAAGCGGGCCAGCCTCAAGCCGCCTACAAGGCCTCCCTCAATGGACTCACGGTCGACCTGCCCTCGCCGGATTCGGGAATCGGCGAAACGATGACGCCGCGGGAGCCCACAGGCCTACCACAAGTGAGTTGAAAGTAGTCGTCGCGCTGTCCTCCGACCGACACGATGGCAGCACTATTTATTGAGCTGTCTGATGTCTGACGAAGATCAAAAGCTGTCCGTTGAATGACCTCATTGGAGAAATCCTGACGTTGACCCCGCTTAGGGAATATTTATTGCGTCTTCACCCTTTCTCGCACAGAAACAGTAATACTATGTCACCACCCATTAAGTTGATCAAGAGACGCGTCTGTGTCTCAAGCCATCACAAGGCAATAGCATACCATATATATATATATATATATATATATATATATAATAGGAGTGTGCACACGCAACATATACTGATAATTGTGCTTACACATGTAATCTACGAGCCTAAGCGTCGGTACAGCAATCCAACGTACTTTCCTGTCACTTTTACGTCTTCTTCCTTCTGCACCATCGCTTGATGGAATGCAGCTGTATACAAAATAAAGGGGAACTACGTTCACTAGAGTGAGGGCCGTGCACTCTTAAATCAAAATACAACAAAGTCTTCGATGACGCCGACGTTTTTAAATTGTTTTGCTGAAATTTCACGCAGAATTAGTAGCGGTATTATCAGTATTCGTTCAGTTTAGGGTACTGTTTTGGTACACCGCATACGAAGCTGTGTATATTCGTGTTGCAAATGTTGCGCCCCAAACAAAGTCTACAACGACGACGACAACAACAACGTTGAACAGAAAACGTACCAACGGAGACGGTGCTAATGCATGTTTTTGCCGATAATGCAGAATATAATTCTGACATCGAGAGACGTGGTCACGTCTCATCCTTCTCATTCTCTGTACCGTATCCGCAGTAATGGCGGCAGTAGAAACAGTGGTAGATTTATGTAGTAGCCGTGGTATGGAGGACCGCGAGATTGCGTTCACTTCGATAATTGATCTCGTCGCTGGCGGGCGATCGTTGCTCAAGGAACAAACGCAAGATTAGAAGCAGCCGCAACAGCAACAACAACAACAACAATAACAGCAACAACATCGGCAACAATAATAATAGCAACAACAACAATAGCAACAACAACAACGACAACAGAAGCAACAACAACGGCAACATCATCATCATCAACAGCCTCCAGAGCAGCATCAGCAGTATTTGATTGTAGCTCGTCCTCTGTTTGAATTTATTCCACGTCGTTGATTTGATCGAATCAGGAGTGGCTGGCGCCTGCGAACTGCGCTCGATGAAACAACAGGCAGCGTCGATGGTAACGCCATTTGCGCTTGCCACTACTGCTGCCGCTGCCGTAGCGTCAACTGAACACGGCGTACGATCGCGTACGATGACGACATACAGAGACGTACGGAGTCAAGGTCACCTCCTGGCTGCTTCTCCGGTTCGGGCCGATCCGATCCGATAGATGTTGGAGTTGGTTGTTGAGCTCATGCTGGTGCTCACGATGGCCGTACGTTGTCGGACCGTCTAGACTACTACTACTACCACTTTTACTATTGCTGCTGCTGCTATGGCACGTAGAATCAAATCTCGTAATGCCGACTGGCGGCATATCAACGACCGACTCGTTGTGTGCTCAACAAGAAAATCGTCTAGCAGAACCGGCGGTGGTTTGGTAGAAAGGCCAACACAGCAGCAACAACAACAACAACAACAACAGCAGTAGCAGGGACAGTAACAACAACAGCAGCAACAACATCAACAACAACAACAACAACAGCAACACCATCAACAACAGCAACAACAACAGCAGCAGCAACAACAACAACACTTACGAATTTGTTTACTGCTCCCGCCACCGTTGCAACTATCGACGCTCGTGATGCTGTTGAAGCTGATGCTGACGCCGCTACTTCAACGACGATGAGAACGTCGTTCAGAACGATTGTGCTGGCCACACTATCAAGAGTGATAAGGGTCGAGAGAGAAAAAGAGAGAGAGAGAGGCGGGGAAGGGAGAGAGAGGGAGGGAGGGAGAGATCGCTGTAGATCCACACGACACCGAGCATCACTGCCATGGATAGATTCCATCACGGCCGGCTCTATACGAAACAACGTTGCTGCCACCACCACCAGAACCACCATCATCACCAGCCAGCCAACCAGCTACTAAGGTACCATTGCTACTACGAGGCACCTATCTCCAGAAGCGTTGTCGCTGTTGTTGCCCCTGTCGCTGTCGGCGTCGGCCCAGCCAATACAGCAAAAGTACCATAAGTACCACAGGAGTGTACAGAAGTGCGAGAAGCACACAACACTCCGTCGTCGACGCACGTTCGGCGCCTGGTCGAACGACGTGTGTCTGCCGCAACGGGGCATCGACGTTGGTTCGCCCTCCCCCTCGTTTCGCCGGTCGGTCGATTCGATCGGCAAACCGTTGCTAATTTGCGTCCGTTGCAGGTGACACTTGCGCTGTTGGCGGAGAGAGAGAGAGGCAGAAATAGAGAGAGAGAGAGAGAGAAAGAGAGAGAGAGCATTTAACGGGCAAAGTATCCAAGGGTGATCCTAGAGAAAGGCGGGCATCCAGGGCTGTCTAGGCGACGATAAACGTGGCGCGACGCGACGACGACGTCGTGAAGCACGTGATCAAAAATTAAACGCTGAGTCGTTGAAGATAGGGTCGTATGACGCCCGACTGCACGTTGGAAGGACTACGCATACTGTACGAGATGATATACTAGTAGTAATAGTCACAAAGTAAACTAGTGACAACGTTGCGGAGGCAGTAGCCGTGTAAATTTATATATATATATTTTTTTTTTATGGGACCGTCTTCTTCGGACGGCTAATTTATTTAAGTTCAATAACTCTTCATTGAGCTTGAAATTTCCATTATTACATACATTCAAGGCAATTATAACTATTCAGGTAACTTTGCAGAAAAGGCTATCGCCCGTGTCAATATATAATATATAATATTATAAATATATATATCGTGGCCCATGGTCCATAAGACGATGTCCGTTGTTGCCCAGCCGACAAGACCGATAAGTTTAAGAGTTCACACATTCACCTTGTAAATTTCGCAAACTTGCACTTTCAACAACGGTTTAGCAACAAGCGCAAAGGCAAGTAGAACAGTTTATCACTTAACAAATCTTAATGCAAGAGACAAGCAGTTTTAGCCTCGTTGGAAAGAAGTGTAAACGCTCTAGAGTGGACTTTGCTTGCCAGGCCCTAGTTCCCCGAGGGTCCTCGGCGAACTAATTTTATTTCGATTTAAAACACTCCTGGTCGTTGCAGATACAAGAATATCCATACGGAACACTAGAGAATGCAATGCAAAATGCATGCAAGAGTATTAGGGACAACGAATAATGGTGGTTTACGATAACAGTCTCCGTCTAATTAAAAACGACCGTGCACGCAGTAGAGTATCAAAATAAAATGTTGGAGCCGTTGAAAAACTGACAACGCCGTCAATCTGCATTAACGGCCACAAGTACAATAACTTCAATGGCACAACTACGACGATGACAACAACAGCTAGCAATTCTTTTGAAATATATATATATATATATAAATTGCGGCAACACCTTGCCGCAACTTCAGTATGTGATTTCTGTCGATGACACATTACACAGCGTCTTTTGTAGGTCTCTACCTGGCTGTTACTGTTATGGTTCAGCAGTGTTTAATCGAAGTTCACGACAGTCGAGAGTGAGTAAGCTCACGTGTGAGTAACACGCAGCGTAGACGAATCGTGAGGAATGCCAGCAGGAGAAGCAAATGTCGACGGAATTGTCCAAGGATAAACTATATATATATATATATATATATATATAAAGAGAGAGAGAGAGAGGGAGCGAGAGAGCGCGAGGGGGGCTATGCGGAGGTGCGAATCATGTCAAAAAGCCGACGTGGCTTGATGCGAAAGCGACGAACCTGACTGACATCTGCCATTTAGATGCTGCACCGTTAGTGAATAGCTGCTGCCGCTGCTGCCGGAACGACGAGCGATAGGGGTCAGGTAGGGAAAGGTAGGTAGAAGCGCGGCGGGAAAAACACACAGAGGAGCATGCGACGAGAACGAATGCCAGCCAGTCTGCTTCTCGTCGCGTCCGCCAGTGAATGCTGGTGAACCTAAAGATAGACAGTGTGGAATAAACGATCCACTATCCATATATTTCGGGACTTGTCGTGATGGCGACGACGACAACAACAACGTCAATCAAACCACAAGCCAACCAGGCAACAACAGTGTCAACAAGACCCCTCCAACAATAATAACAACAACAACAACGTCAATATTAACATTAAAAAATATGTCAGCAGCAACAACAACAACAATGCCAACAATAGTATCCACAACAACAACCACCTCAGTAATCACAATATCAGCAATCGAATCAAAAACAAGAAGAAGAACAACAACAACCACAACAACGGCAGGAGTTGCAATCTCAACAATAACGGCAACTCCCGCAACAACAAAAAAATGGGACAGCATCAACAAAAACAACCGTCGTAAAGATATCAACATCATCTTCTTCTAGAGTATTAGCAATAACGCCCAAAACAGAACAGAAAATCCGCGTCACCACCATCAACACCACCATCAATGTATAATAAATGACGATAACAAACAATGTTAATGTCGTCATTCTTATCAATTGATATAACAGACAGCATATCAGCAGCGTCGTCATCATCATTATTATCCTCGGCAACAAGATCAGTAACTATATATATATAGATATATATATATATAATATATATATATATATATATATATAATCTATATATATATATATATATATATACATGTATATCATATGTATATCGCCCGCATTAGCACCGCATAGCAACAAGAAAGAAAACAAATGGCGTTTACGCGTGCATATAATTGCATGTGGCATTACTCAACAAAACCGCAGCCGCACCTGCGTACCTGGCCACGACGCTGATTGCGAATCAGTCGCGTCCTGAATTAGCTGGCAACAAACAAAACGTATCGAGCAAAACAAAACATCGAACGCAGGACAACTACCGAAACCACCGATCGACGCGGCGGGCGAACGGCACACGGCTGATGAGCCATCGGGAAAAAAACAGATTTGGAGCCGATGGCAGAAGAAGAGGGGGGGAAAAATGCATCCAATCATGTCCACCACCCAATCATTGTCATCGTAGACTCACGCTTCGCGACGTACAACACTCAGCTAAGATACCGAAAGAAAAAACGATGCATTCATAGCGCGACTCTAACACAAAGCGACAATTTTTTAGTATGAAACGTTGCTCTATGAGGGAGAGCTAAAACTCTGAAATTAGAAGAAAAAAAGATATATATATATATTTATTGTCAAAATCAGAGAAAACCGTCCAAAACCTTCGGGATCATGGCAGCGTTGACGCCGGAAGGAAACACATACACTTTTGCAGACGTTACACATAGCACATGTGACTCTGATCTTCTCTCCCTTTCTGGACAATAGACAACCTTTCAGCAACTATTGACGACGAGCACAAAGACTATATATATATATACATATATATATATATATATATATATATATAAATATATATATATATATATATACATATATATATATATATATATATATATGTCTCTCTCGTCTAACGAGTCCCTCGTAAGAGGGGCCGGACTGGTGGGTCAGTAGCATCTGTGTAGTATTTGTATGGTATCGCATTTGACTGTGCGAGTACATCACGTCAAGCAAAGATAGTTTTTCCATTCTATATATATATATATATATATGCACTCTATATGCGTGTACGTCTACATGCTTTGCAGTGTTTGTGGTAGTCCCGACGATTACGAACGTGCATTCGGTGGCCAAGCGTTGCTCTGACGTTTCGCATAGCAATTATGCGCAGCTACTCTATCCGTAATAGTGATTGTAACAATGACTAGGCTTGTACCTATTCAGATACGTAAACTCCGACAACGTTAGCCATAAGACGTTCGGCTGTCTCTCTCGCTGTCACGTGCGATACCGATTCTTCGTCGGATTCCGCGTGCAATGATTGCGAAGATTTACAGACGCAACCGTGTCGATTGCAGCGCTGTTGTTACTGCTACATATAGTGTCTTCGTCTTCTTCTGTTTTGGTGGTCGTGTCACTATTTTGGCCAATGCTGTATGTTTACTGCTGCTGCTGCTGTTGTTGTTGTTATTGATGTCACGACTGTAACGTAAAAACGGTTCTTATTCTTGCCGGTGCTGTTGCTTGTGCTGTTTCTGCTGCTGCGGTCGCCTGTAGCTCTTAATGCGGCACTTCTTTGCGAGTATTATTGCGGCCTTTTTTTGGGTTTCTACCTAGACTGGTCACATATTTGTGTCATCTAGTAGTAGTTATATATGCTATCGCCAGTATTGTAGTCGGGGGGGGGGGGGGCTTTACATTTGCGAACCTGGACAAACAACACATGGAAAACTACCAGTATTCATTTAGAGGTGTGTGCTGTTCTTGGCGGAAGTTCTAGTCGTTACAGATGTAATTTGTAGAGTGTTGCGAGTAGATGTTTAGGAGACAATCTAAACTTACTATGTATGAAAGCTAGCTGACCAACTATGACGGTGGTTGTATCTAAGTTTGTCAGTGCATCGCTGCAACAAGCCGTTATTTTTGACGGTAGAGTTCAGTAGACCTTAAATATGTGCGAGTACAGGTGTTTGAGTTACGAAAGCTAACTTGTGAGTACGCATTTGAGGTAAGCAGTTTGCCCATCTAAATAAACAATACAATCAACAACAACAACAACAATAACAACAACAACAACAACAGAAACAGGGATCTATAGTATACTGGTGACGCACATACACAGACGCACGCATAGAACGTCGAAGACGGTGTACAACAATAACAAAACCCAGAACGATCGACTCGATTTATTTGTCGCGCTTGCGTACAGAACGACATCGAATTCGAACCGATAAACAATCAAAGAGATACATGAGAGTTCTCTAGACAAACAGTCAGACAAGCAGATAGGTAGAAATATAGATAGAGACATAGAAACATATCCATGCTAGACAGACAGCCAAGTAGCCAACCGAATGAGGACTCTCCGTTAGCAAAGAAGTTAGCTGTTGCTGTTGCTGCTGCTGCAATTGTGGCAGAGTGGCAACATCAGCCGCACGACTGAGTTCATCGGCGCTGCGCTGCGAAGGCAACAACGCCGATAAAAAAGAATAAGAAGAAGAAGAAGAAGAAAGCCAAACGCTCAACGACACAAATCATATAAATTAAAGATTATCCAGCATCATCATCATCATTATCATCATCATCATCACCATCGTCGTCGTCGTCGTTGTCATTACTATCAGCAGGAGCATGATTGCCGCCGCCGCCGTCACTATAATTATCATCGTCGGCATCATCATCATCATCATCCACAGCAGCAGCACCACCACTATCATCATCATCATCATCGCCGGCGTTGTCGTCGGCAGACACCCCTTGCACCCCCCTCCGTCCCCTCTCCCCCGTCCCCTTTGCCGCCGTATTTGTTACACTACCGGCGTCGGCGTTGTTGTTGTTGTCGTCGTCGTCGTTGTCGTCGTCTGCTCTCGTCTGCTCTCGACGTCTTGTGGTTCGCTCAGGCGTTCGTTCGAGGACCCGCTTGCTCAGGGAGCAGGGGGAGGGGGTCAGGGAGCAGGGCCAGGGAATGAGGGTCGTCAGGGGGTGGGGGAAGCGACTGCCGTTGCCGCTGCGGCCGCCACCGCGTACCGATTTTTTCTGTCTATCGGGCTGGCTCATCGCGCTTCGTTCCGCCGTTCTCGTTTGCCGTCGTCGTCCCGCTGCCCGCCCTGCCGATCTTCCACCCTCTGCTTCCCCCTCTCCCTATCTCTCTCCCTCGCCTTCTCCCTCTCTCTATCCTGTCTCTCTCTCTTTCTTCTTGTGTCACTCCTCTGTGTCCCTCCCTAACGCGAGAATGAAGGCAAGAAATGACCGAGCAACCGAGTGAGTGAGTGAAGCGAGGATCGATCGTTCGATCGAACGAAGGAACGATCGATCGGCGGGCCAAGCGAGGCTCTGCCTACTTCGAGCGCGGCGGCGGCGTTTTACAGCCGCTACCGCCGTCGCCGCCGATCGAGCGACGACCGACCTACCGACGGATTGGAGAATCAACCGGCGAGCCCAAGCAAAACAGCCATAGCACGTCAGGATGACGAAGATGATGATGACGACGATGATGATGATGACGACCATGATGCTGATGATGCTTCTGACGACGACAGTGAAGAAAGTTTCACGACGACGACGACGGCTGAAATACAGTGAGGACGCTGACAGCGATGGACAACAACAACAACATCAACAACCACCGCCATCATCACCAACCACCACCACGGTTGTTGTTGGTGATGGCACTCGTCAGCGACGGCCAAGGATGATGATGATGATGATCTTCATCGTCGTGGTGGTGGTGCCTGTGCTGATGATGATGATCATCATCATCACGGTGCTGACGATGCTGATCTTCATCGTGGCATTGATAATGATGATGTTGATCTTCACCGTGGTGGTGGTGGTGGTGGTGGTGGTGATCTTCATCGTATCGTTGATGATAATGATGATGATGATGATGATGATAGTAGTGCTGTTGACGGTGATGATGGTATAGACCTTCTTCTTGATGATAATGAACACTTTCATAATGTTTACCATAATGATGATTTCGAAAAGAAAATCTTTATGGTGGCAATGATGATGATGATGATGATGATGTTGAAGATCTTCGTGATGGCGATGGTAAAGATCTTCAAGATCACACCGATGAGGATAATAGTGAAGAACTTCACGATCCGGGTGGTGGTGATGGTAGTGACCATCATGGAGGTGGTGGTGGTGGTAGTGATGATGATGATCTTCATGATGATGGTGACGAAGACCTTCATGATGATGATGAGGATAATGCAGCAGCTTCGCCGAGACTTCAATCATGTTTTTGTCGCGGTGGCTGCTGACTTCTTTTTTTTTTCTCCCATTTCTTGCCCCAACGACGAAAGGCTAACGTAGATCGGTCGAAGGTTGGAAAGCATTCCGAGCAAACTTCGAAGAAAACGGGCGAAAATGTCGCCCCATTGTTGACGCTTTTGTTTTTGCTGTTTGCATTTCTATCCATTTGTATGGTTGCTGCTGCTGCTGCTTCTACTATAGTAATTTTTCTACAGTTTCTACTGCCGATGCTTGTTTCTACTGCCGAATTATGTCTGCTATTCTTAGATATAATATCTGTCGTGGTTCTTATTGATGCATCATCTCTCGTTCTCCGCATCTAGCTAATCATCGTCGTCCCATATCGTCATCCCGCTCTACGCCATCTCTCGCCGTCACTTTTGTAACGCTTTTCTTCTCCTCAATTTCATATTGGATTCGGCTTTAAATTTAAATTAATCTCCAATGTTCTTCCCATATACTGACGATGTATATTTTTAGTCTTAGTGTAATTAATGTTTCGTTTTTTTTCTGTCACTCGGCAATCTTCGTTGTTTTCTTGTTGATTATGTTTTTCCCAATACCCTACAAATAAATATCTTATGATTTTTCGTTAAAAACAAAAATATGTGTACACGAAAGCAATCAGCCGGGTAGTTAGAAGGTTTACATCACTTATTGGTACTTATGTTGTACTATTGTAGCCACAGTCCGTCTACAAATAATCAGCTAATAACTGATGAGAATAATTACTTCCGGTTCATTTAATACATAACTGAAAATAATATAATAACCCCGCGCATATGGCTGACTTTCGGCCTGTCGATTGGCTGGGTTGGTAACATACATAAACACGAGTATATATACTCATATATGTATGTATATATATATATATATATATATACTTTTTTTCAAATATATACTCGCATTTATGTATGTTACCGACCGATAAATAATATGTATATATATATATATATATGATACAAGATCAAATGCTTGGGTGGCGACACCGCCACAGCCATGATCGACAAACGGTGGTGTGAGTAGTGAGTGTCTCGATTCGATTGTCTGTGGGCGGGCGGGAGGGAGGCGATATTCGTTGACGTACCGAAGAAGACGCCCTGATCTATTATCTTCCACACAGCCGGAGATACCCCGCCATGGCAATGTCTCCGCCGGCGAGCTGCGTGCGTGCACACGCGTTCAAAAACAAACAGATCTCGTAGAGACGCAGCGACGACGACGACGACGACAGCGACAACAACAACCTCTTACGAAACAACACGAAGGTAGCTGGAAGCGGACGGACAAATTTATTCGTCCAGTCGCTGGATGAAATACAGCTCCCTAGAGAACAGATTGTTCACACTACATAAACGAAACAGGACCGAGACATCTACATACACACATACATACACACAAACAGAATAGCTATGTGTGCACTTTATGCACTTCATTTTCCAAGCCAGCTTATGAATAGTTTTGCTATAGAACGTGCTAGCTCAGGCCGCCCGGCGCCTTTTTTTTTTCGTCCGTTTTTCCTTTTTTTTTCGATTTCTGTAAGGCAAATGATCGTGTACGGTGTTTTCATGTCGTGGCTATTTTTTTATTCCACTCCGGCATTTACCTTGTCTAAATTGGAAACCATGCAAGCCAATATAAGAGTTGCCGGTCTGGGTCTCGAACCCAGTCCTCCCGAATGCAAGGCAAAGGCTTTGGCACTAAGCCATCTTGCTCGATTGGTCCTGGTGGGTCCTCATTTGCACGAAGTGTTTCACCTAAAGGACCCGGTTACGGGGGATGACTGGAAGTATAAGGGTTTTAGCAGGTAATACAAAGACTTTGGTGGTCATCGAGCCACCACCAGCCGGCGTGTAGTCCTGCACAACGTGCATAAAGGCTTTCACCCTCCTGTAAAAGAAAAAAGTACTACGACGTATATATATATATATATATATATATATATATAATTGTACACGGGAATTTGTCTTAAGGAATAACGAAATCAAAAACATCGATGATATCAATAAAAAAGCTTTTATTGAACAAAAAATATAGATATATATATATTAGATGCCATAGGAACTACGTTTGTTTGACTTTAGTGAACACAACAACGAACTCTACGTTTACAAAGGCGTATTTTATCTACCGTACACACAAGAGTCTATCTTATCTACCGTTGTTGTATATGCACTTTTTCGAAGACTCGTCGGGTAGCTGAGATCTTTTTTGGCGCAGTCAAATTCTGGCGCTTCGAAGATCAATTAGTCGTTATTCGATTTAGCCCCGACATCGTTCGATTAGGCCAAAGTCGTGGCGACTACTGATTCAGCGCTCGTTTTCTCTCGCTTGGCTCCAATCCTTGTCCTGTGTCCTATGTACATTTTACATTGCTGTGCCGGAAGTGTGCAGAAACGACCATAGAGTGTTATTGTTGTTGTTGTTGTTGCGGTGGCTGTTATTGTTGTTGCTATTTCTGCTTTTAGTGTTGTTATTGTCGTTGCTGCTGCTGCTGCTGTTTATCGAGAGCGACGACCACGCCGACGATAAATAGAACCCGAAGCATGTTCGATCTATGCTCACCACCGCCGCGCTCCCTTCAGCCAGATGTAATAACATGAAAAGCACGACATGACAGCATCAATGGAACTCAATGATGAATGAAGGAACTGCCACTAGGATGTTAGTGCGGCTCGCAAAGCTTCGAATGTTGATTAAACAGATCTTAATAGAGTATCCTTAAACAGAAAGCAAACATATTGTCCTCTGTATGTTCAAGGGCCAGTACGCTGTTACGTGGCTTTCAGTTTGTTTATCCAAATATTAGTATAACTAAAATTAGTTTTTGTTGTTATTGCCATTATTATATGTAGCTGAGCAAACCCCAGTTAAGTAACAACGTGCCATACACTTCCGGCCCCTCCTCTTTTAACATTTAAGCTTGAACCAGACGAGGACGACCATTATAGGCTTGATGAAACACGCTATATATATATATATATATATATATATATATTTTACGACACAACTGCGACAGCAACAGCGACGCTAGACCAATGAAAACAGCAGCCAATCACTGAAGCAACAACAATAATATCTGGTCAGTTAGATAATTTGGTGGGATTATGAAAGATACCTTTAGAAAAGTATTTCCAGCAATTTTGCGACAAGTCGCAGCTGTATGCGAGCGGGAATTGCCGTGTTAGTAGAGTACGACTCCTTTATGATTGCCGATTGACACTTTCGGACGACGCTTTCGAGGACGTCTTGCTTTGCTGACGGTCGAGCAAGACAGAGTCTGTTAATAGTTCCGTTGCTCTTCATCCCGTCGTCCCGCATCAGACGATCAAAGCTTAAGGCTCGCTTGTCGGACAGCTCAAATCTCTTTCTCTTCGACACAACAACGAGAACAATAACAGCAACAGCAACAACAACAGCAACATTTTCCAACTATTGTTGATCAATCAATGTGTCGGTCCAAATGCGAAAAGGGAGTCTTGTCGGTGCCCCGGAAGGGCTGAGGCCGACCCGCGACAAAGCCGCCAGCATACCAGCACCGCCCGAACATCAATTCTCTTCAGTGCTTTTTAGTAACAACCGTCGTAGTAGAGGGTGGCAGGCAGCAGAATGACTAAGAATAATGGTAATACCAGTAGCAACAGCAACAGCGGCAGCAACAACAGCTTCTTGCTGTTTCAGGGTGTTGTTGTTGCTGCCGTTGATGCTGTGGTGGTGGTTGTTACTGCCACTGTCGGGTTCGGGCAACACCCACCAAGCGAAGGGTAACACCTCCTGTGCACGACGAATACGCTAGATCTAGACGCACATAGAGATGGATATACAATGCGCGCACGCAAGCCCTCGTGATCATACACACACAAACACACACACACACCTTTCCGCCATTGCCTTTGTTTGATATCAATTCAGCACTACTATAATATACGCTAGCATCAAACTCTTAAAAACCAACTACGATCTCTCTTCTCTCCAATCTGATCCGCCGTGTAAGTGAGCGTGCTTAACCCCCGGAACTGCATCTTAGTCGAGTACTTTTTTTACGTTTTTCGTCAAATGTTGCCGTTTGTAGGACTTTCCAAGCGATTTAGTTATTGGGGTTGTATAGGTGTTTCCGGGTGTTTGGTCCCTCTCTGTGGAGCGTATCCGGCTTTGTTCGGAAATGTTGCAATTTACGACGTTTTTAAGTACTCCGACGGCGAATATGCTGGCCGGCTGGACTATTGTAGCCGGCTGGTCGTATTGCATAGCGAATACAGCAGCAGCCATGTCACCTGCTTAAGATTGAGATATGCTTCTCAAGTGGTCGTAGTAGAAGTAGTCTAGTGAAGGTGGAATTTGGAAACAGAAGCTATGTTCCTCATTCAAGGAGTCTTTCTCGACTCTTCTATATTCGCAATGCCGGCATTTCTCCATGTTGTGGCTGTATATATATATATATATATATATATATATATATATATATATATATATATATATATATATACTATATATATATATATATATATATATATATGTAGCAAGATGTCTGCTAGTCCATGTCCAGAACTCCCAGGCAATGTGATATATATATATATGTGTGTGTCTTATTTAGATGCGTTACCACGATTTGATGAATTCATCAAGTCGTAGCCAGTCGAAACGCACCTGAAACGGCTTGCGCGCTAGTCGAGCTCTTAACGATGCAGCACGGAACAGTCTATTGCTATATAAATTCTAGCGTGTAAATAAAGTCACGTGAGATGCACAATGTCGCTGTATAACATCACCCGCTCTCGAGCCGCCACCGAAATTGGCCGCTTCGGCGACAGCCCGAAGACGGTGTCTCAGGCCACCGTCGTCATTGGCTCGTCGTACACTCAGTTTAGCTTCGTTTCGGCGTTGCATGTTTGTTAAGATTTCTTACGCGTGCTCGCCTTCACCTTTTTTTTCCACCATCGTGATCGACGTCAGAGCATTATCGCCACCATACCGTAATCCGTCTGCGCCGTCTGCTTTTCTTTCCCTCTGTTCCCTACCTGTATCTAGTTTTGCTTTTCCTTTGGTTTCGTACTACATTCTGCCTCGCACGCCTCGCCTCGCCTGTGGCATAATCCGGATCAGGATTGAAATCGTTTATAGTTGCACGAACTGTTTCTACTGCTCAGTTGATGCTCTACATCTGACATTGCTGCTGCTGCTGCGGCTACTGCTTATGATTGCTCACGATGAATTGCTGATGAGAGACACGCGACAACGGCTTCACCTGGCTGCTGCAAAGAAAGTTCATGTTTGTTGGAAATAGCAAGTTGTAAATACTGAAGGAACTCTGAAGTCGCCATACCTCCGTGCAAATAACAAACAGTCTTCGGAGAACAGTAGCCCCGGATCGAAAGTTAGCTTAGTTCATTTGCGTCCCAGAGATTTCCTTGAAATTAAGCTTCTCTCCTAAAGCAGTTCTATTGCCTTGGGCGTTCGCGCTAAACAAGAACAGAAACTGTGTTCGGCATGGCCCTGCTATTCTCGCGCCCGTTAATTTTTGCTGAGCACGCGTTTTTGGTGTAGGCTATTTCAATTTTTGAGGGTTTCGCCTCGATTAAGCGCAGTCGAAGTAAGGAAGCGATTGAAAACTCGTCGAGTAAACCTTTATTGTTGTTGTCCGTTTGCGAGTCTTACAATGATAGATTTCTTCATACACGGCTGACACCGTGCCAAAAACGACGTAATCAATAACAATGATTTGTATTGGGAAGCTACACATTTTAGTTTCCTCCTATTTTGTAAACACCTGGAAGGTTTATCGTTATCTTTTATGATAATCGGATTAAAGTATTATACAAAGTCGTTTAAGCCACTATGAAAATGCCTCAATATTGCATGGCGCTTTTTATTGCATTTTAAGGCGCACCTAGCTTGGGCTACTTTTGGCCTTTTAAGAAGATTTAGTGATTGTTCGGCTTCGTGAGTTGTGATTGACTGGGAAGATCGTTAAAACTTTACAGGCAATGATATAACGTATCATTTAGCTGTGTATAGTGTTTGAATACACCACTTTTCATTCTCTTTGCGAATGTCGAAAGTCTATCAATATCCCAAAACGTATATCTGTAGACAAGCCTTTCGAAACTTCGACTTTGCCCAGGGACTAGTCCGTGCCATGTATTTTTTAAAATAAAACGGATCATACTAGTATTCAAAATAGTATCGATCATACAATTGTTCTAGGTTCACGAAACGATTTGAGAGAAATAAATAAAATGTATTTATTTATGATCGCGTATATTGAATGTACGCTTATAGTGTCATTATACATACAACATAGGGTCATAATTGTATGTGTATATACTACTGTTACGAAGCTGTCGCCGTTGTGAGCACAGCAAATTTTCTGCAAGCTGATGTTCAGCTCACGGCGGCCGTCGGTCGCCATTTACTTGATCCTGCAGACAGCCGCAACTTACTTCATACTTCGGACTCTCGCAACTTGTTTGATACTCCGGCTTCGCAACCTGCTTGATACTCCGGACTCTCGTCACATGCTTGAAACTTTGGACTCTTGCAACTTTCCTGAATCTCCGGTCTCTTGCAACTTGCTTCAAACTCCGGACTCTCACGACTTTTTGATACTCCGGCTTTGCAATCTGCTTGATGCTCCGGGTTTGGCATTTGCTTGATATTCCGAACTCTTGCAACTTGCCTGAGACTCCGGACTCTCGCAACTTGCTTGATACTTCGGTCTCTTACAGCCTACTTCAAGCTCCATACTCTCACAACTTTTTGACACTTCGGTTTTGCAATCGGCTTGATACTCGAAACTCTCGCAACTGTTGTTTAATATTCCGGACTCTCGCAACCGGCTTGATAGTCGGGTCTCTCGCAGCCTACTTCACACTCCGGGCTCTCGCAACTTGTTTGATATTCCGCACTCTCGCAACTTGTTTGATATTCCGCACTCTCGCAACTTGCTTGATAGTTCCGGCTCTCGCAACTCGTTATTGTAGATGATGGCGTTTGCGCATCTACGTCTATTTTTATGGCCCCGAGGCTACCTAAAACCGCTGTCACTACCACCAGTTAAGGGTTAAGCATTTTAGTAATAAAATAAATAAGTACTGAGACAACAAATCATTGTGTTGAACAACAACAACAATAACAGACCACCACCACCACCAACAACAACAACAACAACAATGATCCACGCTATAGATCATGAAGGTGTCATCACGCCTCGCTACGTTGCCGTACAACGCATACAACATACTTGGGTGATGCTAATGATGATGATGATTATGGTAGTAGTCATGATTGTGATGATGATGATGAAGAAGCTGATGATGACGATGATGATGATACAGATACAGATACTGATGATGATGATGGTGGTGATGGTGATAATGACTAGGGCGCTTGAAACAAAAAGCTTCTTGATCACTCGATGAACAGACAGCGAGCGCGTCTTTTTGACGCTGGCTGACTACATCAGATGATGGCCGAGCGTGCGTGTGTGTGTGGGGGGCCGTCTATATGTATTACATTCGACGTTGGTGACTCAGCATGGCCATGCTAACGCTTTAGACATGCTCGTGTGTGACGACAGCAAAGGTGGGCAACATGGGCGTGTTGCCCATGATGATACACATAATAATCACACATGTACACAAGACGTGTACAAGTACGTCCACAGGGGAGAGCTGATAAGAGGCGCTTAGCGTTTGCCGCCCGTGTCCCGTGAGTGGTGGCCGGTGGTCGCTCGGTGACGCACGATCGTCCGCACTGCCGCCCATGCTTCCGTTCGTTCGTTCGTCCGTCCGTCCATCCGTATCGCGACCGACCCGTGTGTTTTATGCGACCGGGGGTGTTTGTGGGGGAGGGGAAAGGGGTAGGGGGTGGGGGATAGCCTCCGCAATCTTACCGCCGCCATCATACCCTCCTCCTCCTTCAGTAGATCTGTCGTCGCTACGTTCGCGATGTCGCTGGTGGCGGTGGGGAAGTTAATGATGATGGTGATAAAGATGATGATGATGGTGCTGATGATGATGATGACGCTGAGGATTATAGTAATGGGGATCGGGATGTGATGAAGACGAGACAGGCGATCAAACAGCAGCAGCAAACAAGTGTCGGCAGAAATGTCGACATAGACGCTGTCCACTTTATAGGGTCAACAACAAAATCAACAAAAGGGCAAGAAACAGCTTGACAAGAACGACGAGGCAAACAGGGAGAAGAAAAGTAGGTGGAAAAGGGAGTAGGAAGCAGCAGAAGTAGACGAAGAGGGAAAAGCAGAAAAAAAACAAGGAACAGACAGAAATGGCAATGACACCACCATCGCTGTTAGGCACTGAGACAACAAATATTTGCGCTGAACAATCACAACAACAAAACGACAACAACAACAACTAGTTTTACTTTTTTTTCTTTTCTTTTTTGGTGAAATGGAAAATGCTTTGACGCACACCCAAAGCGGGTAGCTAGCAGGTAGCTAGCGGGTAAATCGATGCCGATGTTGTTGGCATAATACCCACTAAAAACCTCTCACCTAAATGGCCTCAGGAAGAGGCGACGAGCTGGAACCATTCTATAATACTACTTCAACAACTAGTGTTACTACTGTTACTAATACTACGATAATTTCATTACCACAAAGCCGCCATCATCACGGCGACGATAACGGTAACAACGCCACAATCGATGCTATCGATAATAACAAAAACAATTAGAACGGTTTTGTACTACTATTAGTTCTGCTACAGCTACAGTTACTACCGGTGCAGATGACAACGCCAGCAAGAATTTACTAGACGACTGGAGACGGTCGAAGATTGAAGTGGTCACCAGAGCCAACTGTGCGGGGTGTGGCAGCGGAAACAGTTACAGAACGCCTTGCTCTGGAATGCAACAACGTAGTGGGGCCGTTGATGGGCAGAATCACAATTATTACTGGTATTTATTTTTGTAGCCCAACAGAATTAGGCAGGAATTGTATATATATATATATATATATATATATATATATATACATCACGTTCACAGGGGTTGAACTGTTCACACCCCATTATAAGTTCAATAAATCTCACAGTTAGACTATGTATATATATATATATATATATATATATATATAGAAACAGCCAAAAAGTATATACAGTTTCCCGCCGATGCTCGCCAGTGCGTCAAGCGTCTGAACAATATCGACTAGAATTAGAAACATTAAGGAGGTTATTTTAATTCCAGACCATCCTCCATCTCCCGCGGGAATATTTGAATTCATCTTCATGGCATCGATGGCCAGACATGTTGAGATATCTAGGGTTTACCCAAAGATCCTTGCGGCAGCATGGCCGCTGACTCTCAGCGGTATGGTTTATCATCTACTCTCAATGAGCATGGCTCAGAGAAAATTTGATCAATCAAAATAGGGATCGATCCACCGACACCCCGGTAGATGACAACCACCAGCTACTAGAGTATAGGGGTTTAGTTCCCTAGATCACACCGCCACCAACCAATATCGACTGCACGTAGATATAAAAAAAAAACACTAATAATAATACTTAACAAAACAAAGTAGTAGAATTTGAATTTGCTAGCTAATAATAACAGTGGCACCAAAGGCAGAATTCGGTGTCGCCCTACTTACTGAGAACAAGCTACACACATCCGGCTGTGTATGTATGTGGTTATAAAAAGTTTGATAATCGGGTGTCAAAAATTGTCCATGACGGCGCGCTGGCGCCCGCTTGGATAATGAGCTAAAAGCTCCAATGACGACGGAACCCTTCCATAACGTTGTAATTAATACTCACACTGCTATATATATATTGCCGCGTTCGATGTGAAAAATACAAACACTCCAACTGTCGTGGTTTATCGCTGTTTCTATGTGCTGACGAACGCTGTTGAGAAAAGTTAGCATTACTGCGAGTAGGAACGTTTCGTTTTGTTGAGACTCTATGTAGAATTTGGTTGGCATATTTGGGTATACGTGGTTTGATTTAGTGTTGAATGTTTTCTCGTAACGTTTTTTTGGCTCTTTATCTCAAAAATATGATAGTATGTGTGCCGGTTAATTGCAACACCGGCGATAACGTCGATATCACGTTCATTACTCATCATCGTTAACGAGTGTCGAGGCAGCAGCTGCAGCGTTTAGCAATTATTAAGTAGAGCACACAGAGGCAAAGCACATCGACGATAAGGCTGGCAGAAACAACGCCAAGACGCGACGAACAGATGATACAGATGAACCACAACAACACAAGAATTACGACAGCAACAGTAACAATCACAACAACAACATGTCCAACAACCACGACAACAACAATATATTTGTGCTGCTAATGCTGTCACAAATAGTACGGTTGCGAAACTAACTACAACTACAACAGTAGCAATACCAGCGACTACAATGACTACAGACGGCGATGTTAAGTGCAACTTGTATAACAAAGGACAAGGGTTACCGTATAATAATAGTAATAATAATAATAATAATAATAATAATAATAATAATAATAATAATAATAATAATAATCATCATCATCATAAATCGCTGTTCGTCCTTCGGCGCGAGATACAATACAACATACAGCATCAATCTGAGTTACAATCTTACTGTTTTTTGGGATTTGCCTACTTCACTCTCTGGCAGACCATCCTTTATCAGCCAGTGTAACCATGAGCAGTACATAGCAACAACTGCAGGAGAGGGCGGGGTTCCGCAGCTAAGCGAACTTAAGCAGGCGGACAAAGCATGTTCCGCGTACGCGGTAAACAATGAATAATGCGTGCCAACGTCTCTATGTCTCTCTGCAAATCAGTCAGTGCGCCTGCGTTTGCGCGTATATAAGCGTTTATATTCGCGTCTATGAAAGTTTTTTTTCATTTGTGTCTATAAGCGTTTACATTTGCGTGTGTTGTTGTTTTGGGTTTCTATGATGTGCGCGCGATATATTGTGCGATACGCTCAAATTTGCATGTACGCATAACAACAATTATCAGGTGAATTAGAGTGCCAGAATATCAGCAACGGCAGCAGCAGCAGCAACAACAAAACCGCCAATCACACCAACAACAACGGGCGCAGCAGCAGCAGCAACAATCACAAAACAATGACCACAACAACAAGAACAATCACAAAACAATAACCACAACAACAACAACAACAACGACAGCAGAAACAACGACAGTAGGAACAGCGGCAACAAAAGTACCAACCACAACAACGACAACAACAACGACGAGGCGTAGGAGAAGGAGAGCCAGGATCACGACCGCTGTTACAGATACGTCGTGAGAATTCCAAGCGCAAGCAACGCTGGCCCCGGGAAAAAGAAAGATCGAGATAGAGTCCGGAGGCGAACGAACTGCACACTACATGATTAATAAGCCACTGTCCGCCAGAGGGGCGCGGTCTAGCTGCGGTTATGGCGCGTTCGTCGTTGATCATTTGTCGATAGAATATTATAACAATAATTATAATCGTTGTTGCAGCAGCGAGAGCAGCAACCGACAGATAACAACACCGACAGCAACAACAACAACACAACAACAACAACAACAACAACAACAACACGACAACAATGACAACACCGACAGCAGCAACAACAATAACAAGCGAAATATAAACAACATCACCACCACCAGCAGCAGCAGCAACAAGAATTAATACAGCATCCTAGTAGTAATGCTTAATAAAGTAGAATAGTCTGCACCGAACTAATGTGTCCGAATTTCGGAGAACGTCACGTAGAGCAGAAGCAACACCGCTCGAACCCACGGCGACGTATCCATGCCGGATCGCCAACGAGAGAATGGAGGAGTCGGAAGAGCTGGGCGCCTGCTGCAAGATGATCTAGCTTTGTCTGGCCGCGGCATCTCGAATTCAATTAGCTATGCAGTAGTAGTAGTAGCAATAGCACCAGCAGCAGCAACAACAGCATGGATCGCGGTATTTAAAAAAAAGTAAAAGCAAAAGGGCAGCGTTTTGAACGTCCAATGTTTGTCGAGATTAATTGATAGATCATCACCAATCGGCGGCGGCGGCGGCGACGTCAGCAACAACGGCAACAACAACAGCAACAGCAACAACAATAGCAACAACAGCAACAACAACAACAACAACGTTATCAGCAGCAGAAGCTCTCAGCAGCTTCCCGTCGCCAGTCCGTTCCCCCCCTCCCTCAAATGACGGCTGTTTATTCTTGCCATGTTATTGTTCGTTGCGATCAGGCTCTATCTCTAGGCTCTTTCACGCTCTCCGTTTTGTATTATGTGCTGCTCTTTGTTTTGCGTATCTCGTCTCGCGCGTTGTCTTCTGCTGACCGACCGTTGAATCGTCGTCTTCTGAATAGACGCCATTTTTCCCCCTTACGTAGTCGGATAATTTACGGTATAGTGCTGCTGGTCGAGTCGATCAACAAGAACGTGAACAGTAAAGAAGTGTTCGTCGTGCCCGCTTCATCGATATTCGCTTGTATCAGCCAGTTCTGTTTCTGTTTCTTCTTTCTTTATTTTTTGTTGTTGTTATAATTGACTTCGCCTTCCATGTGATCAGTCTGGTCGGATTTTGTTTGCCTTTGGGCCGACTTCCCCCTGTGCGATCAATCTGTTATATATATATATATATATATATATATATATATATATATATATATATATATATATATATACGATAGACTATGCTAGTTAGAACGGTGAGGAAAGGAGGAGGTGGATAATTATCAGTTTTGCCATTCCTCATATTGATTTACGTTATATAAGCTTAACAAACACACTAAATTTTGCACGGCAAACCCTCTAGGCGGCACCGAATTGATGACCAGAAAACACAACGATAATGGAACACACAAAGACGATCTACCAACAACGACTACAAATCTATTTAAAATGCAGACGCGGTAAAGTGGTTATTCCTACCAAAATCTCTAGTTCCAATTTATTGGCTCTATTGTAGAAAATACTTGTCTGGCTTAGTCAATGACCCGCGCAGATATTCTTGTTTAACTTTCAGCTACACGTATCATACTCTGTGTCTCTTATTGCCATAGATTAGCCAAATTGTCCGATAGAAACTGCGACTGCCTTGACCTTAGAGGGCTAATCTAATCTGCTGTAGAAAGGAGACCTAATTCCGCTTTAGTTAACAATGTGTGAGAGGCGGATGAAACAGCGACAACAAAGTTAAATGCAAAGGCAGTCAAAATGCTTTTAAAACCTTGCTACGGGATGTATATATATATATATATATATATATATATATATACACACGCATGCTACATAGATGCTTCATGTACAAGTAACCGACCAATTCTAACAAACTAGCGACGAAAACAAACGAGAAACAAAAAACCCGAGGCGCCCGAGCTAACGTTGCGACTAACGACATGTTTCCGTTTTTTCCTGTGTGTTCCTTCTTTGTGTCGTTTGCGTACTTTTCCTCTGCCCGACTGTCTATATGTCTTTTATTGCTTTTGTGCCTATTTTTTGCCTCACCCCGTCCTGCCTACCCATTCGTCCATCCATTCATTCCTCCATCGTGGTGGACCATCGGCCGGTCGTGCGTCCAAACGTAGATTTTCGACTACTCCGACATCCCCAACTCAACGAGCGTAACCCCAGTGGCAACCTCAGCCGCAGTGGCGCCATCATCGACTCCATCGCCGCTTATAGTGAGCAGCAATTGTACGCCGTCCAACGGAGTGATTCCCAACGTTGGGAACGGCGGCAGCAGCAGCTTGGGAGCGGTAGCGGCGACCGCTGTGGGCGGCGTCCTTTCGTTAGCCGCCCCCACCGGCTCCGGGGGCGCGGACCAGACGACCGGAGGAGCGGCCGGTGTCGTGGTGACAGCAACAGCCACGACGACGACGGCAGCAGTACCAGCCCCAGCAGGAACCCCCACACCTCAACAGCCTTCGCCAGGACTCACCGTACTGCAGGGCGAACTCGTGGCGACCTCGCGTACCGGTCAGCGATGTCGGTCGTGGCACGACTACGGAAGGGCCAACGAGAACGACAAGATTCTCATACCAAAAATGTGAGTCGTTTCGTCAATTTACGACCCACACAGGTCGGCTTCGAGCGGCCCATACAGATGTCTAATATTATTATTATTGATCATACAATTGTGAGGTTTGAACATGTATTAATATATAATTAAATATCTCGGTAGCAGTCTCTTCCCCTCAAGACCCCCGATTATACAAGCAGCGTTACCTCTGCATACCGCCAGCGAGAGCAACTGCCGCAGGAACTCGCTCTCTTCCGCAGGTTCACCTACGGAAACCTTGTTACGACTTTTACTTCCTCTATTATTATTATTATTATTATTATTATTATTATTATTATTATTATTATTTTTTAACGCTCTGACAACTACATTTTTATACGCTCGTAATGGGCAAAGTTGCTTGTGGCACGATAGCGTCTAAATGCATCTACAATCATCGCGTTCTCGTACTGGAATTATATAGGCTTTCTCCAGTAGAGGTATGTAGCAGCAAGGCAATGACAACCACGTCCAACAAATTCTACCAACACGGCCAGGGCTCGAACTAGCGATGTTTTGCTAACCGTGGTTGCCATGGCAACGCCCCGTTTCGAAGCCGCCTAAGCCACCGCCGCTACACAAATTATTATTATTAATATTTTTATTATTAATATTATGTGTGGTGTCACTTAGTTGCATTTCGAAAGCAAAGCTAGCGACCGCTAGAAAAACTAGCTGAAAACCAACGATCGATCAGTGAGAGTGATCATATATCTTCAATACACCGGAGGGCCGGACATGTCGATACATCTAGGGTTTCCCAAACAGTCCTTGTGGCAACGTGGCCGCTGACCCTCAGCGGTATATGGTTGATCATCCATTCTCGTTGAGCATTGCTCAACGAAAATCCGACCACCGTCAGGGATCGAACCGGCGATAACCCGGTAGATGACAACCATGACTAGCGAACTAGTCCCCTTGATAAGCTTCATTGAGGTTGAGCCCCTGAGTATAGAGTTTTTTTTTAATAATATATAAACGTCTGCGTTTATACGTTTTATATAATATATAATAATATATAATGCAGACTGCACTATCAGTTTGGCCTTGGGGCCAGTGCGCTGGTCATGAGTGTCTTTGGGCGAGGTGTTTCCCGTTGCTGATCGAATGTCCTTTGAGCAATGCTTATTGAGACTAAATGACAGACTACTGAGAGTCAGCGACCATGTTAAGGGAACCCTAGATACTTCAACATGTCCGCTAATGCTGTCGATTTAAGCGCCTTAATATACAAGGCGGACATGCTTATTTAGAACTTCAGGTCAAGCGAATAATATATTCATCTTTATTATCAAAGAGTATAGCCAATCTATACTCGTTCGGGCTAGCCCTCAGCCAAGAGCTAATACTATTACTACTACTACTACTAATAATAATAATAATAATAATAATGATAATAATATTACTTATTGGTATTACTCATGGGATTGATAATCATCCTCGCACCTCCTTCACCGATCATTACTTTGCCTGCTATTATCATCATCATTTAATTCTATATGTTCTCTCGCAGTTTTTTAGTTTTAGGGAAAACGTCAACAAGTTATTTTGCGTTTTGTATTTATTGCTATCGTTCCTGCCAAGATGTTTGTTGTTGCTGTTGTTGTTGTTGCGCTTAGTGGAATTGTTGCTTCTGCTGCTGCTGATTTTCGAACCACGTAATCAGCAATCTATTTATTGCTAGCTGTTCTGCTAGCTGAGCTGAGTCGCTGAAAACAGAGTAGGATTTGTCACGTTGACTTCAAGTGCTCGAGGGCTCGAGAAGCGGCCGCCGCCGGGCAGGTAAGGACAGTTACGTTAGCACGTCTGCCGGGTGATGTTGGCATGCCTAGAGCCAGCCGACGCGGGTCGAAGAGGAAGAGAATGAGAAGCATGTAGAATGTCTTCAATTCGGAGACGCCTTCAGATGCCCGCTCTGAGCAATCGAGACGGCACGACAAGAAGAAGAAGCAACAAATACCAACGACGAGGTGACGAAGATGTCTCTGATCATGGGTCAAAGCCAACGAGAGGTAGAGACGAAACAGTACGAAATGCACAGCAGCGTCGTAGAGACATAGATAGAGATGCAGAGGGGCAGCTTGAAGCAGCGAAGAGGCTGCGCTGCGCCCGTAGTAGCTTAAGATAGCTGAGCTTGACGACGTTGAATAAGTCGCTGACGCCGGACGTACTTCTGGCCGGCAGCTGTCGCTCTACGCATGCCCGCTCTATGCATGATCGGGCGAAAAATTCCGCGAATTCGCGCTCGATCGGTGCGTGTATGCATACGCAAGCGACGAACGAATAGATGGATACTACTACGGCGTCGAGTCGTAAGTGACTCAGACTCAATGGCTTGTCGTCGTCCGTACTGGATGCATGCTGCAATGCTAATGGTAGCGCTTAGTAGTAGTAGTAGTAGTAGTAGTACTAGTATCGTCGGTCGAACGATCGAGCCCGGTGGCGTGGTGGTGGATTAAGTCTGCGCCTCGCCACCGGAGGAGACACATAGGTAGGTGCGCGGGTTCGAGCCCCACCGTTGCCCCACATTTGTATTTATGAGGGTCATCCGTCTATGAATTGCAATGTGAAAAAAAAAACAGTTCCGTGGACGTTAAATCTTGGCTGAGGGTCAGCCGGAAAGCTTTACTTATAGTATCGTCGAACGCCTTAACGAACGCGTTATGATGAAGCAATGCGAAAAGCAGTCCCGTGGACGTTAAATCTTGCCGGTTGCGGTCAGTCCGAAAAGTGTTTGATTTTTTTTGTTTCGTATATTATTACCGTCGAACGCCCGGTGGTGGCGTGGTAGGGGCTTTCGCCCGCGCCTCGCGACCGGCGGAGACATATAGGTGCGCGGGTTCGAGCCCCACCGTTGCACCGATCTGTATTTATGGAGGTCCGTCTCCGAAGCGAATGCAAAAAGCAGGCCCGCGGACGTTAAATGTTCAGGCCGAGGGTCAGCCCGAAAAGTTCAGCTTTAGTGGTAATAGTACCAAGTCTATGACAATCTGCCGCTCTTAGAACGGAATTGGCTAATGAATTGTAAATGTACGAAAATAGTCGTTAGGTGCAGGCCTGCGCCAATTCAAACGATCCACAATAGGGACGTTTGACGTAGTCTTCTACTTAGATGAAAATGAGCAGGTCTAACGTAAAGAAAGGAAACGCCAGAATTCAACCCGCAGCTCGTGACATCAGAGTCACAGCAGGCTATTCCCAATATATATATATATATATATATATATATATAATATATATATATATATATATATATATATATATATATATACATATATATATATATATATATATATATATATATATATATATATATATATATATATATATATATATATATATATATATATATATATACATATATATAACTACTATAATTGAGGAACGGCAAAACGGCACCAGCTGTATTACCACTATTAACAGTCGCTATCGTTATACTGACAGGGCCCGTAGTATTAGCACTGTAATTTCCTATTAATTACAGCGCGTAGATGTCAGTCCGTGTGTGGGCTGTTAGTGCGGTGGTGATATACGACAACACACAGTTTTACCATATTACGGGCTACTACGCCACTTTGTTCCGCAGATGCATTTCGTTCATTTGTTTTCCGGTCAGACGGAAAGACAACTCGTACAGTAAGTAGGTTGGGAAGCATTAGAAATATTTCTGATGATCAGCATCTTTCTTTGGCAACGCGTTTGAAGCTGCTGCAATAGCAGGTGATTGGGAAGACTTCCTCGAACCGGTTGGAAGGGTGGAATTGCTCCTAGGGCTGTCATGAACAGCAAAACGAGTCAGATAACGAGGCGTTCCTCTCAAACACGTTTAGTTGACTCATTCTATCTACCGTTGTGTGTACAAAACAACCCCCTCTGTGCAAATTAAGCGTTTTCTCTTCTATTCGATTTAAGTCAGTCTTGCTACTACGCATGCATTACTTGTATCAGCATGGGTAGCAGTAATCACACTAATAAAGATAGTATAAACATGTATAATAATGCCTACATGAATCATCATGAATCTTTGTCATCAGCATCATCGCCGTTGTTCTCATCATTATCATTATCATTATTATTATTACTATTATCATCATCATCATGAGTTTAGTAGAAAAATTACGGCAGTATGAGCGAATAAATGTCCGACTCGAGTGAACGTAATCGTAAAGTGAAAGAGCGGGCCAAATCAAGCCAGAGCGGGCAGGCAACCAAGGGATGAGAGACCCCCAAGATGGGTGGCGAAGCCGTTCTGGTGCTCAAAATGGCATCAACCACTTAAATGAAGTCTGTAGCGCTGCTGCTGACGACGGCAATGACGACGACAACAACAACCTAATAGCACGAACAAAAACAACATCAACAATAACAAAAACAACAGCAACAGCAGCAGCAAAGACTGCCGCAAATAACACCACAAGAACATCATCAGCAGAATCAGAAGCAGCCGCAGAGAAAACTTCTGTGCGCACTTCTATCAATTAATCTAAAATTTATTATCAATGTCTAGTCAATTCCGATGCTCCCTTCCTTTCTCTGCTCTTCTCGCTCTTCTTCTCTCTCTCTCTCTCCCTATATATATATATATATATATATACACATATGTATATACATTTCTAGTTATTGGATATATATACACAGACATGCATATAAATATACATACGCATACGTTATACTCACTGCGTTCGGCGCGTGTTTGCGGCCGCCGTATTCCAGCAGCGTGGAGCAAAATAAATCTCGCTGTGCCTTTCTGCCATGTGCATGGCCACCACCCCCCCTTCCCCTTCGTCCGGCGGCGGCGGCTATGGCGGCGTTGGCAAGTGGCACCCCCATCGAATGAGGTGGGGGGAAGAACGCAAGCCAGCTAGCTGAGGAAGCAACGCTATCGAGCCGCCCGCCGTTACATTACGTTGGATGATGATGACGATGACGACGATCCCTACGACGGTTGTTACGGTTATCTGCCTGCTTTTCTCCTTTTTTTGTAATTTTCCCTCTTTTCTTTTTTCGTCCTCTTTCTTTACTCTCTCTCCCTCTCTGCTCTTCCTTTACTCTATCTCTCCCTCTCCGCTCTTTCTTTACGCCCTCTCTCTCGCTAACTGTTCCTTCGTTTCGCTCTCTTTCTCTCCTTGTCACTTACTGTACTGTGTACGCGACTTGGTGCGACGTAACGCCGCCATTACCATCACCACTACCACCACCATCGCCAACATGACTACAGTTGTGGCTCTGCCGTTGCCCGGCCTGCCGATTTGTACCGGCGCAAGCCGTCTCTTCTTCGATCTCTTCCAATCTCCGCTTTCTTCTCGCTTTTCTTCTCTGGTCTCTCTCCCCCGCTCAATCTCTCTCTCTCTCTCTATTTCTCTCTCTCTCTCTCTGTATATATATAAATATATATATATAAATATATTTATATATATATATATATATATATATATATATTGCTCTCTCTCCCCGTCTCCCTGTGTGTTTCTCTCTCCGTGTCTACATGTCGTCTGCAATCTTCTGTCGCTGCACTGAGCAGCCGCTTGGAGACGCTGTGCTGCTGCTGCTGCTATTCGCTATACGACGATATTCGCGCGCACCGCGCACTCTTCCGCCCGGCACGGCACCCAGTGGGGGGGCCCGAAACCCAACCGAACAGACCTTTTTTCTTTGGTCTTTGATATATGTGTGTACATATGCGTGTATATATATCTTTACGTCGACTGTATATATATATATATATATATATATATATATATATATATATATATATATACATACATATATATATATATATATACATAATACATATATATATATATATACATATATATATATATATATATATATATATATATATATATATATATATATATATATATATATGTGTGTATATAACTTTGTCGTATGTATAGATATATATTTCTGTACATCCAAATCTGAGACGTTCACGCAGTGGTCGTCTCACTCAAACGTCTCACGCCACGACACAGAATGAATCTATCTGTCCGGCAAGCTTCGATTTGGACGATGATTCTGTTCGCGTGTTGCTGTGGTTGTTGTTGTTGTTGTCGTTGTTATTGTTGTTGTTGTTGTGGTTATTATTGTTGTTGCTGTTGCCGTTGTTGTTGTGGTTATTATTGTTGTTGTTGTTGCTGTTGCTGCGAGTCGTTTAATGATGATGCCCAATGACGAAGACAAGAGACGGTATTTTTGTGAAACACACGTCACTCTGTCTTCAGGACGCCTTCTCCTCTTCGTTCTCGTCGTCGACGAAATGGGATCGTCAACGGATGCAATGCTTGAAAGGAGATTAGAAAGAAGATATATATATATATATGTATACGTATATATATATATATATATATATATATACGATATATATACGTATATATATATATATATATATATATATATATATATATATTATATATATATATATATATATATATATATACGTATATATATATATATATATATATATATATACGTATATATATATATATATATCCTTTGTGAGGATCTATATGTACTGCAGCGTTGTTTCATGTACCAGTGCATTTTTAAAAAAAATTATATATATATACGAATATATATATATATATATACGTATATATATATATTCGTATATATATATATAATTTTTTTTTTTAAATGCACTGGTACATGAAACAACGCTGCAGTACATATAGATCCTCACAAAGGACCACACATGACATTACATTTATTGTCGCTCAGCGTGCTTACAATCGAACGCACGCAAACGAACACACTGTGCGGCCGGCCCTAAAAGGATTAAGTCACGCTGTAATAAGTTTTTTTTCTCTCGATATGTGACAAACTGAGTCATCAGTTTGTGATCTTGGCGCGGTGTCAGCCCAGTCATCCCGTGTGATGATTATGATACACGTTTGCCAACATCACGTGAACGCTGCCAACGAAAACAATTAAGCGTGCCGCGTGATGTCGCTGCTCCACCAAGTGCAAGCGAATACCACCGTGTTGCTGTTCGGGACAACAGCAACTGCGGACCGCAGGTTTGAACCTGCCCAGAACTTGCGGGCTTGTGTTCGTGACAGCACTATACTCTGACAGACGAAAATGTTTGCCAATTCGACACAATTGGATTGGTTCCAGACAACAGCACGTGGTTCGTGGTGTTCATTCGTGGTCATTCACGACGCATTAGCCGAAGATAGCGCTGTCTGTTTTCCTATAATAAACCACGTTTTGAATCTTGAATTTTTCGTTGTTTATGCAAGGCGACAACGCGACGGAGGGCAGTGCAAACGCTTGACGAGCAAACGCTGTCGAAACGTTCCGATATACGTTTCCGATGAAACAGCAGCATTGTTAGATGGAGACGTGGAGGCGTAAACCGCCAATTTCTGCCTGCTGACTAACCAACTAACCAACGAACCAATCCTCGCCCCCGCATCGTGGTCAGGACGTGCGGGGAAAGTTCCAAGCCGACTTCTGGTTACCACTGGTTAATGGCGGCTGGTTTGTGTTAGCTCACAATCAGAGCTGGCGTCACCACAATCGATGACGAATCATAGTGAAAGCAGCAAACCTCCGAGCTCGAAGCGAAGCAGCACGGTTGGCCTACACAAGAAAGATGAGCCGAAAACACGCGTTCGCGCCAATCATGTTTGCGATCTCCTCTCCCATGGACAACGTAATTGGACGGTTTCTGAACATGCAGAATGTCTAATATATCAGAACGCTGAATTAAAATGTTTATAATAAATACAAGCGCCCTTGCCTCATTTTATCTCTAGCTACTAACATTCACCCTATAACATCGGTGCTGGGTATGCTCTTACCTACGCTTTTGTTGATGAGGTATTGCGTTCGGGCAGCTTAAAGCAGCGGCGGACACGTGAATACTGCGATCGGTGAAAAACATTTGTGTGTATATATATAGCAATTTACTTTCCTATGCAATTACTGTTCTTATCCTGATACAATCACTGAGTTCGCTCGGCAGAGATAACACGCTTCACTAAGTGTTTTAGCGTTTGATCGAGGCCAAGGTGCTTCTAAGTGAACTTAATTTCTGTGGTAACGTAAGTTTCCAACAGGCTCCTGTTAGGGTCACTTTGGTCAGTCTATGTGAATTGTTCACTATATACATATATTGATTTGAAGTTAAATCGACTTTCGGCTATTACTTTAATATGCTGTATGGCAGGGTTTAGATCATCTGGGACGACGATACCAGTTCCTATCGCCCGTCGTTTTTGGAATATCTACAACGTACGATGGTTGCAAAAAGGAAGCGTGGACCATGTTTTCGGAGCGCCTTCCATGGTCAGTAACGACGTCTGTGGAATAGACATTTACCGTTCAGCTGCTACAGTAGATCGGCTACCGTAAACTATAGTAGAGCAGCGGAGCAGTTAATGGAGATATTTCGTGTAACGAACCGTGGCTACTAATTTTTTTGACCGGCAAATTTCTCTCATTATTCGAGGCAGAATAATTAGAGAAATTTGCCTAAAGTTTGCCATCAATGCACTCGCTACATTTAGCTGTCGAAGTCATCAGAATGAGAGAGTGACTGTCACAAGTCCTAGTTAGCTCGCGGCGTGACGGTTAGCATTGTCATTATTATGAGCCTCGTCATTAGTATCATCATCATCATCATCATCATCATCATGGTCATCATCATCATCATAGTCATCATCATCGCCATCATCAGCATCATCAGGGGCGTTCATTCGTAACTTATATTATTAAGCAGCGTCAAACAAACACAACGTTGCGTGTGTAAAGGCGTTTCGTATATATATGCGTGTGTGCGTGTATCTAACGGCTGAATGCATGAGTCTGTGCGTGATGTATTTACGGGAGAAGGCGGACGGGAGCCCGAGGTCGGGAAGAAGCGAAGAAGTGAGATACGAAGGAGACACGCGTCGCGCTACCGTTCGATCCAGTGGCCGTAGAAATGGCCGTAGAAGCCTCGACAATCGACAATCGACGGACGGACAGACGCACTATGTCCATGTCTGACGTTGAATTGTTGTCCGATTAAAGCAAAATAGACCTTTTATTTAATAGTGGCACTCGCGCGCTACGCAGCAACAACAAAAAGACTCGCCATTGCTGGCTCGCCGTTGCACCGTCGGCGTCAGCACCAGCATCTTAACCGTTGTAACCAACCGTTATCGTTATCATTATTCGAATGGTTATGGCCATCGACGGTGTGGCTTCATTTTCTTTTCGGCGGCTGTGTTTCAACGATCATGTGTTTATTACTATTACGCGGCTATGACGAAGAATACCGTCGCTGGCTGGCTGGATGATCGAGGAACGCTTCATGCTACCATGCTGTTTCTGCTGCTGCGGCTGTTAGCGTTGTTGTTGCCGCCGTCGTTGTTGTTGTTGTTGTTGTTGTTGTTGTTGTTGTTGTTGTTATTGTTGTTGTTGTGTTGTTGTGTTGTTGTTGTTGTTGTTGTTGTTGTTGTTGTTGTTGTTGTTGTTGTTGTTGTTGTTGTTGTTGTTGTTGTTGTTGTGTTGTTGTTGTTGTTGTTGTTGTTGTTGTTGTTGTTGTTGTTGTTGTTGTTGTTGTTGTTGTTGTTGTTGTTGTTGTTGTTGTTGTTGTTGTTGTTGTTGTTGTTGTTGTTGTTGTTGTTGTTGTTGTTGTTGTTGTTGTTGTTGTTGTTGTTGTTGTTGTTGTTGTTGTTGTTGTTGTTGTTGTTGTTGTTATTGTATGTACTGATTTTTCCTCTCCTCCAGCGGGCCGGGAGCGAATCAGCCGGCCAGCGCTGTTGTCATGTCGTGACTTCACACAGTTGTCTTCGTCGACAACGAGCTGGTAGCGGGCGACACTTTTTCTGCTTGGCGACCCACAGCGCAGCTCCGACGAGAGCAGAAGAGCGGGCGCCGTCAAACGGCGGAGACGCACAGTTTGCACGAGAGATAGAGAGAGAGAAAAGTTTGCACAGCAACAAAGCAATTGAAAAACTCGATCGAACTAACGAACAGAACACCGTACAGAAACAGTGTGCGTGCGTGCCTCCCTGCGTGCGTCCATCCGTATGCCGAGAATTGTGACGCGACGCGACACGCGTACAACACCGCTGTTGGCAACGAGCAACGGGCGCTCAGAAAATTAGCAGAATCTGCTTAGGTCTTGCGATGCCGCCTGGTTGGTCGCAAGTGAGCTGGGGGACACCGTCATTCAATATTTTTTTAGATTTTTTAATGAGTAGATGGTGATGAAAAGTCAAGACGGACAAGGAGGAAGAGGAGAAGGCTGAGGAACCCGTAGGAGGGGGGGAGGAGACGATTTTGTGATTCCCGTACTCCATCCTGTGAGGCCTATGAAGGCTGGACATTTAGGTAAACGGCGTCGCCCAGTTAGAGAGTTGACACCATGCAACGTACACCCGTTTGAAATGCGCGATATAGACACGCCGTTACTCTACGATGACGTTCGAAAGATGAAAACGCACAATTAAGCGCAGACAAACACACATAAAAATGTCAGCATTGACACCGAAAAAGCGCGGCGACGCGTATATATATATATATATATATATATATATACATATAGCGATTATTCCAAATCGTCGTGTGTAAATTTACGTCCTCAGTCGTTTGAACGGATCGTTAGTGCTAATCGACTAAATTACTGAACTGCAATTGCAGCATCATAGAAGGATGATGATAGTCATAACAACAACGACAACAACAACAACAACAACTGCAGCAACAAAAAATGGACTCATGCAAAGGGGACGTAATGATGACGACGACGGCGTCGTTGTATCATCATATTTTAAGACTCAGCTCTTCTTCGGTCACTAGCTCCTCATTATATAAATATATATATATATATATATATATATATATATATATATATATATATATATATTATATATATATTCAGTACAGAAAATGAGGGATAGAGTAAAATTTCACGCAAAATAAATATCGAAACAAGAGAGTTCGTTCACCACCATGGTAGGCGTACGAATCAAGTGTGATTGAGAGATAAAGAGAAGAGCAAATGGCAACGGAGGTTTGATGTAATTTCGCTTAACTAGCGTAGACAAACGAATATGCATATATGTATTTATATATATATATATATATATATATATATATATTATATATATACATACATACATATATTATAGATGCTATTTAAATTCAACTGCGAAGCGACCTGCAGTGAAGGCACACGACATAGTACAATGAGTCAATCGCGTTATGCCTTTGTCGTATTGGCGACATTTACCGCCGGTTGCGTTTTCGTCACACCGTAGAGCGGTACTACTTTGCGCTCGCTTTGATTAAAAGTGAAGCATGAATAATGATGACGTTGGCGACAGCGACGGACAGTCCAGCAGACAATACAGCAGAACGGATTCATTAATTAAGCGTGCCCGAACGTCGACGAAGAGGAAGGAAGGAAGACAACGAGCGGAACTCGCGAGCGAGCGAGTCAGCACAGTGCTTGTGGCAGCAGGATTGCATCGCTGACCGTCCTGAGCGGAACGTTCTTGCGAAACATCTCGCGCAATTCGCGCACTGCAAGTCGCAAGCCGTTACTCGGGCCGACGCCAAGCTAAGCACAACAATTGAATTTGCTGATCGATCAATATTCGACGACACAAGCATTCACAGTGTGAGCTGACACATTATGCTGGTGGCCGCGGGCTCGGACGCTATAGAATAATAATAATAATAATAATAATAATAATAATAACACTGTAATGTATTGAGCGGCATAGGGCACGAGATTTCCACATTATCACACACAACTAGAGAACACAACAATCGTCGGGAGAATTTAATTGTAGCAACAGCTTCAGGATTTTCCTGCTACCTTTTTAAATTTTGTTTTCATTTTTCATTTTTTTTGTTGTTTTTCCGTAAAGCACGTGTACGGTACCTACCTACCTAATCGGTCGGTCAATCGATGTTGCTGACGGCCGTGCAGTGACTTTTACACTCTCATAAGGTAGCAGTCGCATAGACATCATAAACGTGGTCATGGTAGGGCCGTAGATATCGGTCGAAGTGTGTTTATTTGTGTGGAAAACGTCGCCCTGATGCCGTCGATGATGATGATGACGACGACATCGAGCCTTGTGGCTGGCGGTCGAAGCTACAGACCAGGCGCCACCATCATCATCACCACAGCAACCGTCTACCACCATCGCCACCGTCTTCTTAGCGTAAGCGGAAGCCTTCCTAGTAGTCGTAGTAGTAGTAGTAGTAGTAGTAGTGTCAAGCCCGGTGACGTGGTGGTGGCTTAAGCCTGCGCCTCGCAACCGGAGGAAACACATAGCAGGTGCGCGGGTTCGAGCCCCACCGTTGCCCCACATTAGTATTTATGGGAATCTGTCTATGAAGCAATGTGGAAAACAGTTCCGTGGACGTTAAATCATGGCTGAGGACTGTCAGCCCGAAGACTTTACTTAGTAGTAGTAGTAGTGCGCAGTGGTTGTAGAAAGATACACGTAGCAGCGGTGTTAGGTAGATAGCTGCGGCTGTAGACAGCAAAGGCGACAAACGAAAGTAGTAGTAGTAGTAGTAGTAGCTCTTTCGTAGAAAATGGTTACGCACGCCGATAGCACTCGCTGTAGTATTGTACACGTCGGCAGTTCCGGCGTGAGTGTGGGCGACATTTAACTGTCCGCTCCTGAAATAGCACTGAATAAAAGCTAAAGGCAACAGCAGCAGCAAAACTCGTAGCTGGAACAAAATTAGTAGCTGCAGTAAAGCTAATAGCTGCAGCAAAATGAGTAAAGCTTTCGGGCGGCTGACCCTCAGCCAAGATTTAACGTTTACGGAACTGTTTTTCGCATTGCGTCATAGACGGGCCTCCACAACTACAATTGTGGGGCAACGGTGGGGCTCGAACCCACGCACCTATCCGGTGTCTCCTCTGGTTGCGAGGCGCACACTAATGCACCACGCCACCGGGCTCGACAGCAAAATTAGTAGCGGCAGAAAAATGAGTTGCTTCAGCAAAACTAGTAGCCGCAGCAAAATAAGTAGCCACGGCAAAATAAGAAGTATCACTGAGATGTAGTAGCAGCCGTGGCGGCAGAGTCGATGTAAGTCGATGCAGTAATCACGCCCGTCATAGGCAGAATTGCCTATGATCACCGCTTGACGTGCTTCTAATGCTTCGCCTGCCTAAGCTGCTGCTGCTTCTGGTGATGCCGGTGGTGCTGTTGCTGCTAACGGCGATTCCGGCGATGCTACCATGCCACGACCACCATGACGGCGTTCGACGAGATTGAGAACGGCTGCTTTTGCTATTGTTGGACGATGTACGTACATGACACTATGGCGTAAGCGTGCACGTAGGTACATATGTATGCGCATAAGTTTCTGTCTACACGTATAAAGTCGTGTAGACGAGACAGGATGAGCACGAGAACCTCGAACGACGAGTATGAGTGGTGGTAATCCTGGAACCGGTGGTGGTGGTGAGGATCGTGGTGAGGATCATGGTGAGGACGGTGGTGATGCTGCCGCTGTTGTAAGTGGTCATCCTGGTACCAGTGCGTGCAGATGGCAGTAGCCAGTTGTGGGTCTGCTGCCGTGACGGATGATAATAGCGAGCTCAGTGGAGTAATTCGGTAATGATGATTGAGGTGATAGCGGTAATGATGATTGAGGTGATGGCGGTCATGATAATTGAGGTGATAGCGGTCATGATGATTGAGGTGCTAGCGGCCATGATGATTGAGATGATACCGGTCTTGTTGAAGATGATGATGAGGACTATGATGGTATTGAGGTTCTTGACGACGCGATGAGGACGGCAGCAATAGCAACAACGACGACGACCATCAAGATCTTCGTTGTGCACTCATTTGGTCCCAGACTAGACGTAATTAACGGCAGCAATCATTTATAGACACTCGGGCATATGAAGAGCGTGAAAGCCTGAGAGGACAAGGCACACGGTGGATAAAAGACAAATCGAATTAAGAACAAGTTTCCAGTAAGCAGTCAAACAGATTTCTTCTGCCTGGCTAACTGCCTGATGTGCTGGGCTCGTCATGGCTGTGCCGAGAAGTCAGTCCTCTCTGTCCGCATACGTACACTCGAACGATGCCGAAACACAAAAACGCACATACTCACTTCAAGTGAAGTTCCAACAGTGGCAGAGGCAAATGTCGACCGTTACAATGACAACGATAAACATGGTGGCGTCAATGTTTATGCCGTTATTATTATTATTGTTGTTGTTGTTGTTGTTGCTGCTGCTGCTGCTGTTGTTGTTATGTTGTGGTTATTGTTGCTGCTATTGTTGTTGCAACTACTAATACTTCTTCCCATGACAGGCAGTCGAATCAATGGCACGTGCAATGAGATACGATGTAGCTGATCATCGGTAATCGAATGCTCATCGATAGTAACAGCATTGACGACAACAACAACAACAGCAACCACAACAACAACAACAACAACAACCACAACAACAACAGCAACCACAACAACAACAACCACAACAACAACAACAATAACAACAACATTGTCGGCGACGGAAGACTGACAAGCCGTCAGTTCGAAGGATACATGCCAGTCCAGACGCGACAACTACACTTTGATGATGATCATGCGAGTAGCCAACACCATGCTCAGACACAAGAACACTGTGTGCGCACACGAGTTGTGAGCATTCAAAGACCGCCAATACAAGCCAAGCTCTGCCATCGTTGATGACGACGCCCCTATCTATCAGCGATGCTCCTCGCGCGCGAAACAACAACAGCAGCACAACAGCAACAACAACAATTTTACACATCTATCAACACCGACAGGCAGTTGTTACTACCGGTGGTCATTCAAAGTGATTTTTTGCGTGTTTTGTGCCACTTGAACGCGCGTGTGTGTGTGCCACTCCTCTTATTAGGATTATTATTATTATTATAATAGTATGCATCATCAGCTGGGCCTCAAATGAAGATATGTTCAATATATATATATATATATATATATATATATATATATATATATATATATATATATATATATATATATATATATATATATATATATATATATATATTATATATATATATATATATATATATATATATGGCGTGTATTCTTCGAACCAGTACACGTGTTCGTTATTCTGGACTAGATTATTTGTAACAACTGCTTATGTGTATAATCCCCTTGAAGAGCGACCTGAACAGCTACAATGAGCATAGGTCGCAAGCATACTGCTTTGCTTTGTCGGGCAATATAAAACACCCCGTTTCCCTGATCCCCATATATATATATATTATTTGAGTGGCATACGTGACTCCGTGATGTTTTACACATAGCTGAACACGTTGATGTTCGAGTACTTAAACATAAAATTGTTCGCCTATATATACATTTATAAGCATGACTGACTTTTTCTGATCTCAGTAAATCCATCAGATGTTTTTATTTATGGACTGTTGTCGTTCGACGTATCAGACCGTCCGCGTGGCAATCCCTGGTAAGTCAAGCAGAAGAAGCAGCGTAGCGTATGACATTTTCTCTATCTTTTGCGTTGTTTTTCATGGACAGTCATTCGGATGTCGGTTTCAAATACTACCTCGAATCGCCGATTTCGACATCGGTTCGTAAAGAGGAGGATCGTATCACGTACATCAACAAAGGCCAATTCTACGGTGTCACACTCGAGTACATTCCGGACCCGGGACGGCCACTGAAGAACACCCCCGTGAAGAGTCTCATAATGCTCGTCTTCCGGGAGGAAAAGAGCGCGGAGGACGAGATAAAGGTCAGCAACGATACAATATCTTGATTACAGGTGTACTAAATCTAAGCTCCAGTCAGATGCATATGCTACATATTAACGCGTGTTCTTTTATGTTTTAGACAGCAATGTATATATATATATTCAGGATAAACGAAAACGAATGCCGTTTTTGAGACTGTAATTGTAACAATACTGAAAGGTGAAGTGGTAGTATATATATATATATATGCAGTATCATTGTACCAAAATCAATAATGATGCATCTATATATATATATATATATATATATATATATATATATATATATATATATATATATAGATATATATGCAGTATCATTGTACCAGTAACAATAATGGTGCATCATGTTTTATTGGAGTAGGCCTGGCAGTTTTGGCATTCACGGCAACATTCGGCCAAGCAGCGCATCCTGGACGCTGACTCGAAGAATTCGTCAGGAATTATCGGGCCCGTTGAGGAAATTACACATAACGCTATCGCCTTCTATTGGAATCCGCTCGAGGGACCTGCTAAGGTAACCAACTAACTAATTAATTAAATACCAGCCATCTCCGTAAGCCATATACACTAACAAGCATTTATTTCACTTTAAAATTGTACTTGCCTCTTGCAATACGATGCTTTTCTTCTACAAGAGAAAATTTCTGCTAGGATTCTTCCCTCAAATGGTGCATACAAGTAGTATATTCTACACAATATGAATTCGGAACGCGCAACTTCCAATTAGTGTGGCTTGCAACATAAAAAAATCATCAGCAACATGATTATTTACGTTGGAGGTCATACTATATATATATATATAAATATATATATTTAAATTATAATTTATTTGAAGTGTACAGGCATCCTCATGTGTGACAGCAGCAACAAGAAATATACGATTTGCTTTGCTATTTGGTCTTCGATTAGATTAACGTGGCCGTGCAGTGCTTGTCAACGGACTTCAGCAACCAGAAGGGCGTCAAAGGTCTCCCGCTTCATATCCAGGTTGACACCTACGATGAGTACTGTGAAGGTGTTCAACCCGTCAACCGGGGCTACTCACAGATTAAGGTGTTTTGCGACAAGGGCGCCGAACGGAAAACACGCGACGAGGAAAGACGCTCCCAAAAGCGAAAACTTACTGCCACACAAAGTAAGTGATCTCGACGGTTAAACACTCGCACGATTAAACGCCAGTTTACCGAATCGACATACTATCTACTATTATCTAGATAAGCACGACGTTATTGCAAACTGTTTGTCAAAATGTTACGATAAGAATCGGTACTCTGGCTATGAAAAACAAACTGTTGACAAATGTGATCCGCCTGGTACTACTAGTGATGTGCATTCAACTTTGTATTCACTACACTACGATAACCGTGTTGCCATTTGTGTGATGTTGCTTCTGATCTTGAGTAGACGGACGGAAGAAAATTGAAGAGATGTATCACACCTCTTGTGAACGCACCGAGTTTTACTCAATGGCCGAACTGGTCAAGCCTCCGGTACTGTTCACTCCCAGCGAAGACACCGAAAAGTTAATGCAGCAGCAGCAACATATCCAAGGATCTCAAGGCGGCAACGTGACTGTCGGCGAACTCAATTTCTACACGAGTGCTAACATCGATGACCCGAATTCGCAAGGGTATGACTGTTGGTCAGCTGTTTTGATGACCACCAAATTTTATCTGCATGCTTTCAACTGATACGGAACCGGGGAAGGGTCTTATATTTAAAGCCATGTGCAAAGTAGTTGCAGATTCTGTTGCGTAGTTGCGACCCGCGCCCTCAGTCAGCCGTGCATGCATTTATGGCCGTTTCTAGCTTCCTTGTATGCTATGCAATATGAGCTTGGTCCCATTTCTATGGCATGGTTGTTACGATTGATGAAGAATGACTGATTAAAAATCGAAAATTGACGTTCTCAGCGTTTGAGCTGAGTGGTGGTGAGCTGAGGCAGTCTAATCCTAACAGCGTTGTCTTGGACGTTGGTCACTTTATGTTGGACTTTGATGCGTACCTTATCTTCCCCAGAATGGAAGCATGTTCGCGTCCGGGTTCGACAAGCGACTCCCTCCACGACTGGTCGGGCATTTACACCCAGCATCGGTACGCTATACGCATCCTAAGCACACAATTTGATTGCTATGTGCGCCATTGAGCGAATGGAAGCGTTGACGGTTTAATACGACAGTAATGCCCAACAACATGATTACCAGCAAGTATAGCGATCGATAGTTGTGATAACGACGAGACAAAACAATGAGTGAAATACGTTCTTATCTTCAAGTCTAAGGAAAACATTTGACTTACTTTTCTTCGTCGTCTGCTGCTGCTTTAACAATCAGTTCTTTCGTGTGTGTAATTCACCGATTGTATTGTTGTTTCTGTTTCCGTTGTTGTTGTTGTTGTTGACGTTGTTGCTTGCAGCGATCGCAACGACATTTTAGCGAACGTGAACGATGTGAGTCCGGGAGGACCGGCGTTGAAGAAGCTAAAGCTGTTCCCGTCAGATCGGGTGATGATCTACGTACGCCAGGAAAAGGAGGAAATCTTCCAGCCCCTACACATAGTGCCACCCAGCCTAGCAGGCCTGGTTAAGGCAGTACGTATATACTATATATATATTTATATATATATATATATATATATATATAGGCGAGCACTGCCGAGTGTGCAAACGTATTGTGAATGATTAATAAATCATCACAATATTTTCTATATATATACAGAAGCAGTTGATTCATGTAATACAATACTTTCCTCTATACAACACAGAAAAGATGGTGGTGTGCGTTGTCCCTAGACATCATTAGATCGTCTTTTAGACTCATGCACTAACGCGCTTGTGCCGCACGCTTTGAAATTTCCAGATCGAAACGAAGTACAAGGTTCCAGCCAATAAAATTAAAAGCTTGTACAAGCAATGCAAAAAGGGGTAAGCCAATCATAAATATAATTAAAACATTAAAAATTATATATATATATATATATATATATATATATATATATATATATATATATATATAGTTATGTCGTACGCCAAATACTAATTATAATGAGTTATTTGCTTGATAAAATTCAAGATGAAATAAAGGATGCCCCGGAGTATACACACAACACTAACAGTGTCCTTGCTAACCGTGTGTTCGAACAGGGTCACTATTGAGATGGACGATGGCATGGTGAAGCACTACTGCAACGAAGACATGTTTCAGATGGGTGTGCTCAAGGATCAAGAAGATGATACACTCTTAGTTACGCTGTGCGAACTCTAACCCGGACCTAGCCCCTGCTCCTAGGACACTGGGACGAAACGTCGCGGCCTGGCTGCGAAGAGGCGTCCGTCGCTGACGGTGGCTTGAGCGATCGCCATTGTTACGGTCCCACTCGGTGTGACTCGGTCCTACCATGATCGGTGGCGTAGATACAAGAAGTCCGGTTTTTGGTCGCGGGAGCCACGATGGATACAGTAGCAGCTGTTCAGCTGTTCAAAAGCAGACGATGACCGCTGATGCTGAAAAACACCACACTATTGCTTCGATCTTTCAATCACGACTATTTTGTGTACTATTGTTATAATCATCGGTGTTGTTGTAGAAGTGGTAGCCTTCGGGATTCATTTTTATACAATATGCGCTATATAGCTTTGTACGTAGAGATGGTAATCAGATTTCAAACTATAGAACACGAAGAACAGAAAGCCACGGCCGAAGGCGGTGAGATATGAGGTTGGCCGGACCTTCGGCGTGTTCGATTAGGTGGCACCCGAGTCTGATGAACGAAAATGACAAACGAAAAAAACATTTCGGAAACATTAAAAGCACCTTCAAAAGGCTATGCAAGTTTTGATACACAGATATATACACAGAGATGTATTTTGAAATATACCCTTCTTTCTCCCTCCCGTTTACTATTCACTCAGGACTTGACACGGATTTTTTCTACCATATATATATATATATGAACAATCATCGTATCACGGACACCGTATGCGCAGGTGGCTGTTCTCGTGGCAGCGGTATGGTAGCGGCGATGATAAGGGTGGATGTTGTTGTTATGCGGATTTTTCACTAGGTGGCTAAGTCACGAACGTGCCAAGTATGAGAATATTTTGTTCTCTACCTTTGGCCGGTTCCTGTAGATACTAGATACCACGTACTAAGAGATATAGAGTGAGAAGGAGAAAGAGATAGAGATAGAAAGCGCGCGATAGAGCTGTAACGAGACTATTAGAAATAAATAAAGGCGACCACTGGTTCTTCTGTTCCAGCCTGTTCGGACGGGAGAGGGGTAGTTAAACGATTGAGATTTGCAGAAATGATCTGATGACAGAGAGAGACAGAGTATGAACATACAACAATGGAGATCAAGGGAGAAAGAGAGCGCGCGAAAAAAAAGTGCGAGATAGCGTGTAATAATACTCAACGTTGGTGACTTTGAAGAAGTACATTAATGAACTGACGTCGATATAATGATGGTTATGATAGTAGTAATAATAGTATTATTATTAATAACAATAATAGTATTATTATTAATAACAATAATAGTACTGACGATATCACTGTCGATATACAACGTACCGTACAACGTACACGTGCTACAAAGAAGAAGATTTTCCTGCCTGCTTCGAATTTGAGTGAGAAGGAAGAGAGTCCAACACAATATGGCGTTACGTTAGCGGCCAAACATGCATCTTCAGTACGGGTTGGTAACATCGTTTGGCGAATCCGTGACCACCTGCTGATACTCCCGTATGCTCCGTGATGAGTCCCCCCCCCCCCTTAAAGCTGGAGAGAAATGATTACTCCCAGAATGCTCAGCGAACCACACTCAGTTAAGGCCTCATACATGCCTTGGCAGACGTTTTACCGGTCACCAGCACTGCCCGAAGTAGCGCCTATATATTTACATACATACGTCACATGCGTAATACGCTGTATAGCTGTAGGCCATACGGTAACCAACGGGTGTACTTGGCTTTTAAGGGACATGTTGTGAACTTTAACTTATTGAACTCTCACGTAGGTTTACTACTGGATGTTGAGTATGAGAATGAGAGAAGAGAAAGTCGCTAAATGGCTGAGGTGCATGTGCGTGTACAAAGATGACTTGTTACCCGTGGATCTGTGCGAAACAAAGTTTGTCTCCGCGAATGTGTACTGTTAAATGCGAGTATGACGCCGACCTCTGTGGTAGATCATCCTTCTCGTGTGCCAAATGAGCCGAGAAACTCGATTTAGACGAAGCTTTCCGTCAAACGGACTTTTTGATGTCGAGCAGACAGGCATAGCAGCAGGAAATATTATAACCCCCGATTTCTAGCTTTTTGCGGGCACGTCAGTATACGGTAACAATGTGACCCAGAACTTGGAAACGATCATGCAGATGATGTCTACGATTTTTGATTAACTGGTGAGGTCATGCGCGGCATGGTCTAGGGTACTCCACAGTATTTAGCTGCAGGTAATAGAACTATGGTTCCCAGCAAAGATGGTGATTAAAACAGAGGGCAACGCGACACATTGAGAACGATGAGGAGGAAAGGTAGCTACAGAAGCGATTTTTTAGCGCGGTCCAACAAGGCCGTGCTCAACCTCAGTAATCGCTTTCGTGGAGCGCGTGAAGACACCTAATGGTGTCCTTGGTGATCCGATACGCTTAAGCACCTCTCCCCGTCACGAAGTTTGCGGCTCGCGATGAAGTCACGTGAGAAGGAGGCCGTCCTGCAGTGCAACACTCAATGGATGTTCTGCACGTCCACATCACTTTTAAATACTTACGAACAATCTGATCTCTTAATTTTCTCATTAGTTGACTTATTACTCAGTACTAACGTACGATTTGGACGTCTGTCCCAGAGAGGGACGTCTGATACGCAGAGCAACTGCAGTAGTAGTAATAGTAGTAGTAGTAGCCGTTAGGTGAGCCGACGACAACAGAACAAAACCAGATCCATAAACATATACACATTTGTTTGGCGCTGTTTTGTGGGTCTCGTCTCCGTGCTACCTTTCCAGTGATGAATGACCTTTGAATTGAGCCACCCTTGAATATTGGCTATTTAGTTTCGTTTTGTGTTTGGCCCCTCGCTTTGTGAAACTGACCGGCGCGTTGACGGGGTATTTATTGCTTTTCAAATGCCCTTCAAACAAACCAATAATATGAAGTGATCTTTTCAACCGATCAGATATGATCATAGTAGTTAGTTAGCTGGTTAATTAGTTAGCTTGTAGTTAGTTCATGCTTGTTTGCCTCTTGAAGGTGGGTAAACAGGCAGGCAGAAGATCGCAAAAAGGCGATCGATCAATCGAGGCAACCGATTACTCGAAGAAGAACAACCAAACCATGATAGAAATAAGAAGAGAAGTACACGGCCGACAAAAGTCCCGACGCAATCAGTGTTAATGCTATAAGTTGTAGCCTCAATGGGTGTGGTCGTAGTAGCTGTAGGTACGCTGTAATACGCGTAGTCGACGAACGGGTCGCGGTTGTCGAAGAATTGTTTTCTAATTACTTCTCTCTGTGTTACGATGTTGCTCTTGGAGGTTCAAAGACAGAAGAGTTCGACAGCCCCCACAGTATCTAATTCGTTGACTACCATTTGACGGTTCATCCATCGCATTGTCTCACTTTATATATATATATATATATATATATATATAAATTTATATATATATATATATATATATATATATATATATATATTTATATATATATATATATTTATATATATATATATATTTATATATATATATATATATATATATATATATATATATATATATACAGCGTTCGTGGTGTGTTGCGAATGGTTTTTAGCCAAACACTTGTCATGGTCTAAGATACAGCTTCCGTATTGCCAATTGGAAACGAAACTGCGGTATGGCACCCTGTCATCTAGTAAATATGCAGACAGATTATCGAATAAAGTTTATGTTTTACATTTATAGAATTCGCGGCTCGTCTTTGCTAGGCAATGCTTCGTAGGTAACTAGTTGTACGTTTTTGCAACGGAGCACTTGCAACGTAGGCGACAACACGACACTGTGATATACTGTGAGGGTGAGGTTATACGGTGGGTCGTACTTAAAGTTTCGCTCACAAAAATAACGACACAATAATGTCGGTTAACTTGGTAACCTCGCGAGTTCGGCGTGAGCGCGCGGAACTGCCGGTCGTTCGAGAGAAGACCTGTCACCCGAACTTTCCAACACTCGCCTTTCCCTTTTTGAGTCTCTCCTTGAGTCTGTGACTGTCCAGGCCCGTTATATTGATACCGACTTAACGATGCATACAGACGCGCGCTCTCGCCGCCGCTCCCGGGTTCTCCCCTTTATCGATTGATTAATACATTTTAATAGAACAGTTACATAATTCTGTGCCGCTTACGTACATATGGACTATTTTTAACATTCAATAGTGTTCACACTGATCGTTATGATGTATCACAATAATTATATGAGATTGTCGATCTATATTACTTTGGTAGTTAGCGCCTAGGTTTGGCCGGCTGACGGTAGGTGGCCCTCGTTCACAGTCGCTTTCTCATCCGCGCCAATGGAGGGTGGAGCGGCTGGTGCGCTAAGAAGAACACAACTCACATAGTGTTCGCCTCATATATGGCATAACATCCGTTTTCTACATTTGTGGCTTATCTCTGCCAAGTATTTTTTCATAGGTTAAGCGTAATCCTGTAACGGTAACAGAGTTTGTTGCTTTTTCCAGAAACTTTTCCAGAAAAGGCGTCGAGTCAATGCCGCTACTCCGCAAACACATCGGTAAAGTATAATGTCATAAACTTAGCTACACAGTTGTCTAAAATTATTAACGATCTATATTTAATACTTTTCTATGGGGTCCTCAGACTGCATGGACAACTCTAAATTTCACAATACGCTCATAGGCCCTGTTGCATATAGTAAGGCGCGAATAAGGGTGGAATTGTATTCGCGCGCTTTGATGATGATGATGATGATAATGATGATGATCTTTGCCTGTTAGTACACCACCCTGCCTTGCGCTGTTCGCGCACTCCCACGATGCCTGTCGTCAGCTGTATAAAAGAAATGCGCGCCATTTATTCTAACCTTTTTATCTTGAGCGTTCGGTGTAACGTGTGCTCGACGATCCCTCAGCCCGGCGACGACCGGCGCGTCCAACGGTGACGTGCACACGGCAGTAATACTGCCCTAGGGCGACCAGCGAGATAGGCAGACAAACGCAGGTAGAACATATATAAATACATATTATCGAGCGACTGATGTATATAGATATAGTGTGTTCATTGTGGAGATATTTGAATGTGTGAAGAGCGTGAGTTTTGGCGGCGAAACTGCTTCATGCTAACCGCCGGGTCGTAGCGTAGAGTGTAAGTTAGCTAGGTGATAATACGAAGAGGGGTGGCGCTGTCGTATAGCCTACTGTCGTATCGTGAAACATAATAAATGAGAATCAGTGTTAGTGAATCCACGCATTTCAACCGTCTTCCTTCTGGTCGGGGTCCGCTGGCAACTTTATGGGGCCCAACGTGAGGCGCGACGTGCGTTGAGAGGTCCGGACGTAGAAGCGATCGTAGAGCGACAGCCATGACAGTATGGCTGAGACAGTCAACCGTGTGATGGTGGTGCTTCGGCGTTCAGTGCGTGCGGCGGTGGCAAAACTGGACATTACCGCCATGTTGTTTTGGCCTGATGGCCAAGAGCTTCCGCGGTTTACGCACCAGATTGAGTCACGTGTTGCTAAGAGCGGAGGAGATCACGGACGAGCGTTTTTTGGCCGAAGCCGACGCGCTTAACGGTAGAAAAGTAGATCTAGAAACGGATAGATCCGCCAACTACGCGGATACGTTGTGCCAAATCTCGAAACGCAAGTGGCATCCCAGGCGCCAGGAACTGGCCCGGGGAGAGCGCCCGTGGCTTATCCGCTGTGTCCGGCAGCTTCGTTGTGGGTCGCTGACTGATGATCGCCGCGATTTCATGCATAATTGTTATGAAGTTGATTAGCTTCAATTTGCTTCTTTCGATTGTCTTCCTTAAACAGATGTTCACTGTGCCGGTGAGTTTTTCATAAAACCCACCCCTCTAGGGAGGCCCGTGGAATTTTGAAGTCCCAGCGACGCACCGACTCGCTTTCTGGAACGTCAGCGCATTGTCGCACACAGACGTTGCTGGCGCCACGAACCTCTCGATTGCTGACAGGCAGCCCTCCCCTGTGAGGTCCTCGACTGCTTCCAAACGAACTGCCCTGATGGATGCGCCTCCTCGGCCAACGCTGGCTTGGCTAGATCGCGCAGACATCTCGTACACTTGTAAACCGCCGACTTGACCACCTCCCGCATCCTTCGGATCCAATGCTCTTGTCGCAACACTTTCTTGACGATTTCTGTCTTTAAATGCTTCAGACGGCCTTCATGGGCCCTTAATAATCACCCGGGTAAGTGGGTAATCGGCCAGCACTATTGGGTAGCGTACTTCAAATGGTTCGTTATCGAACTGTAGATGCCCGCCCACCCTGAGAAGTCCGTATTGTATCATGAAGGGCTTAAACTCGGTCAGGGGCACGTCCTCGGGCGGCTTGCCTAGAGAGGTGCTTGCGACGGCCTCCCCCAAGGAGCGCTGCTGGGCCTCATGCAGCAGGTGCTGCTTCGCCCACGCAAGTTCTCCCGCTCCTTGTAGCCCTGCTCCGGCTGGAAGGTGGGATGCTGCGTCGACGGCTCCTTTAGGAATTCCGGGCTCTGTAACCACAAGAAACTCTCCTTGAGTTTGACCATCGATATCCCTCTCGAGGGTAGATCTGCGGGGTTTTGATCCCCAGGACAATGACTCCACTTTGATGTTTTCGTTAGTTTTAATATTTCTTCTAGACGATTTGTTACGAATACTTCCCAGCGGCCCGGGCTGGTCTCTGCCTACGCCTACGAAAACATCAGATTGGAGTCATTGTCCTGGTAAATCAGAGCCCCGCAGATCTACCCTCCAGACGGGTAACGATAGTCAAACTCAAGGAGAGTTCCTTGTAATTACAGGGCCCGGAATTCCTAAAACAGCCGTCAACGCAGCATCCCTCCTTCCTGCCGGGGCAGGGCTACGAGGAACTTCCGAAGATTTGGATGTTTGTTTCAACGCGCGAACTTTGGCTAATAGACCCAGCGGGGTGTTCAAACTTGCGCAAAGTGTCGGCAGGATGCGAGTGGTCCACTCATGACGGAAGAGCTCGCATGGGCGAAGCAGCACCTGCCGCGTGAGGCCCAGCAGCGCTGCTTGGGGGAAACCGCCGCAAGCACCTCACGTGGCGAGCCGCCCAAAGACGCGGTTTTGGCCGAGTTCAAGCCCTTCATGAACCAAGACGGGCTCCTCTAGGTTGACGGGCGTCTACAGTTCGATAAAGAACCGTTTGAAGTACGCCACCCAATAGTGCTCGCCCATTACCCGCTTACTGGGCTAATCATTATGGACGCCCACGAGGGCCGTGTGAAGCATTTAAAGACGGAAATCGTTATGAACGCGTTGCGAGAAGAGTATTTGATCCGGAAGATGCGACGGGTGGTCAAGTGGACGATTTACAAGTGTACAAGATGTCTGCGTGGTCGAGCCAAGCCAGCGTTGGCCAAAGAGGCGCTGCTACCGGCATCGCGGGTCGATATGTCGTTTCGACCGTTCAAGACTACCGGCATCGACTACTTCGGTCCAATAATAATAAGAAATAAAGAAGGTGAAAAGAAGAGCTGGGTCGCGATATTCACATTCGCTGCCATCAGAGCAGTTCATTTGGAAGCAGTCGAGGACCTCACAGGGGAGGCTTGTCGGTCAGCAATCAATAGGTTTGTGGCGCAGAAAGATATGCCAGCGACGTCGGTGCCCGACAACGCGCTGACGTTCCAGAAAGCGAGTCGGCGCGTCGTTGCGCCATCGAAAGCGCTGCGCAGCGAGCAGGCCCAGGATATCTCAGCCAGGGGGAAGCCGTGTGGGACTTCAAAATTCCACGGGCCTCTTGGTGGGATGAATTTTATGAAAGACTCATCGGCATCATGAAAAACTGCTTATAGAAAGCAATAAAAGGGAGTAAATTGAAGCTAATCAACTTTGTAACAATCATGCATGATATCACGGCGAATATCAATCAACGACCCATAGCGAAGCTGCCAGACACAGCAGATGAGCCACGGGCGCTCTCTCAAGGGGCAGTTCCTGGCGCCTCGGGTGCCGCTTGCGTTTCGAGATTTGGCACAATGTGCCCGCTTAGTTGGCGGATTTGCCCGTTTCTAGATCTACTTCTCTATCGTTAAGCGCGTTGGCTTCGGCCAAAAAACGTTCGTCTAACTTGCATTTGAGCTCCTCCGCTCTCAGCAACCAGCCGTCAACACGTGACTTAATGTGGTGCGTAAACTGCGGAAGCTCTTGGCCATCAGGCCAAAACAACGTTACGGTAATGTCCAGTTTTGACACCGCCGCACGCACTGAACGCCGAAGCACCACCATCACACGGTTGACTGTCTCAGCCATACTGGCTGTCGCTACGATAGCTTCTACGTCCGGGCCTCTCAACGCACGTCGTGCCTCACGTTGGGCGCCAATAAGTTGCCGACGGACCCCAACCAGAAAGAAGACAGTCGAAATGCGTGGATTCACTAACGCTGATCCTTATTTATTCGTGTGTTCCACGACCCGGCGGTTAGCATGAAGCAGTTTCGCCGCCGCCAAAACTCACACTCAAATATCTCCACAATGGACACACATCTATATACATGAGTCGCTCGACAATATGTATATATATATATATGTTCTACGTGCGTTTGTATGCCTATCTCGCTGACCGCCCTAGGGCAGTATTACTGTCGTGTGCACGTCACCGTCGGACGCGCCGGTCGTCGCCGGGCTGAGAGACCGTCGAGCACACGTTACACCGAACGCTCGAGATAAAAACGATAGTAGAAATGGCGCGCATCCCTTTTATACAGCTGACGACCGGCATCGTGAGAGTGCGCGAACAACGCAGGGGCGGGTGGTGTGCTAACAGGCAAAGATCATCATCATGATGGCGTGCAAATACATAGTTTTGCTCAAACGGATGTTTTGTTTGCAAATACATAGGTTTGCTCAAACGGGCAATTACCTCCTTGGGGGGCTTGCAGCTTTTTGCCCGGGCAGGCCGCGTACGCCGTCCCTCTCCCAGAGCTTTACAATGCAAGACCGGGTCAATACTTCTCCGATGTTTAGCATATCCCGTGCCAGGTCTAGGGCGAGCTCAGGAAGGTTGAGATCATTTGGATATTTTGTTTTCAGAGCTGCCACGTTTTCTTTTCAGTTTTGGTTGATGACGGAAGTACGCATTCCGTCATTTTGGAGGTCTTCGGGGCTCTTTTAGTTTATAGACTGAAATCATTTTAAGGACCTTTACTGAAATGTTGAGAAGGCATATGGATCGGTGAGCCGATGACCCTATCCTACACCCAGAATTAGGGATGAGGACATATTTAACCTCTTCCAGCAAGCTTTCTTTAATAATGCCAAAGAAACTGCGGCACCCCCCGTGAATCAAAATGACTACCGTGACGACAACAACAACAACAGCATTACGACCGGTGGATCAAAGACCCGGTGACGCTCGGAAAAGATCAAACTCAAGGAACAAAAGCTTACGCAAGTTATCAAAGTAGTACTATGGAACTGCGAAGGACATGGCGTATTAGAACTGTTAGGCGCGGAAGCACTCCGAGGAGTGGATATTCTAATTTTGACGGAAACTTGGGCTGTAAAACCTTTTACTTTAGGGGGCTTTCACGGATATCACGCACTTGCACATAAAGGCGAGGGACGGGGTAGAACAAGTGGGGGGGGGGGTTTCAGTATTTACGAGAGCAGAAATTGGAGAAATGAAAATAGGAATAATAGCGGAAAATTTAGTAGCAATAGCGTCAAGGGGGGTGGAGATTGAGGCAGCTTATGTAAAGCCGGCAGGTGTAGAGTCTATTGAGACCATGACAGAACGTATTATGCTCGGGGTCGAGGCTGTGCCTAGAAAAGCACCTATGATTCTAGCGGGGGATTTCAATGCCAGGTTGGACAAGGGAATTTCTGAACGAACTGAAGCATTCTTGGAGATTATAACGCAGATAGGCTGTTGGTTAGTCAGCGAGCCCGGCCTAAACACATTTGAATGTAGTACAGAAGCGTCAGTCATCGACGTTTTTGCCACAGACGGAAACGGGAATGATATAACATTTTTAGGGGAAAATACATCTTTTCGGGAAGGAGCGGGACTTAGAAGGCATATACCCATGGGAATGATATTTAAGATTAGCAGCAGTGGGGAGGAGTGTAGCCGTAGGCAGGGAACCGGAACAAAATTGGATAGTGGGATTTTCTTAAAGGGAGTTGGGGAAGTGTGTCCACCAGGGGAAATTCACATAGAGTCATATGAACGTAAACTGGTGAATCTAATCACAAGTGCAATAGTTCCGCGTCAAGAACAAAAAGGAAGGCCCTGGTTTAACGAGCGATGTAGAGCAGCAAAAAAATGCAAACAGGCTAACTAGGGACTACGTAAAGATTTTTCCGGTAATGAGGCCGTTAGCTATAATGGTAAAGAAAATGACGCAAAGGACATACAAGGAAGAGAAACAGAAGTACTGGGAAAGCCGGGAGTGGAAGTTGTTACGAGAGGCAGAGGAACACCCGCACAAATGGCTAAAGCATAAAAGAAAACAGCAGTGCCCAGTGGAGACTGAGAGACTAATTAAGCACTTTGCTGGTATGCTACAGGGAGCCGACACCACTCCAAAAGAAATAATATTATACAATGGGCCTTGGGACAAGGACACAGAGCTTGCACGGGAATGGGTAGTTCGCAAGATCACAATCGAAGACGTTGTCAGCGCAATTGAAAGAGCGCCTAGAGGTAAAGCGGCCGGAAACGATATGATAAGAAATGAACACTTAAAGCACCAAGAAGACCGCTATATGCGGTAGTTATAGATCTTAAAGCCGCCTTTGACCTAGCGCCGAGAAACATAATTATGGAGAAGCTAGCCTTGGAGGGAGTTCCGAATCAGCTGTTAAAAATTTTGGGGGCCATCCTTAAGGAGAGCATAGTATGCATCGACAACGGTATAGGGATTGTGGGAACAGTAAAGCAAACAACCGGCGTGGCTCAAGGAGACGGGCTTAGCCCGTTGCTTTTTTCAGTATTATTGGGAGAACTACCCAACCGGGTGAGACAGGGGTGGACTCGAGCGTGGGCAAGTACTTTAATGTATGCAGATGACATTGTAATCTATGGTAGGAGTCTATTTAGGGTTAAACAGGGACTGGAACGAATAATTGATTATATGGACGAGATGGGGCTTAGCATAAACTGGCAAAAGACAGTAGCAGTTAAGTTTCGACGAGAGGGTCGATTAGCAAGAAACGACGTTATTTAAGCTAGGGGCAATGTAGTACAATTTGTAAATAAATTTACTTATCTGGGTGTCACTATAACGTCGAATGGTAGCAGTTTCCGAAGACATATAGAAAGCAGAGTGGGAAAAGCAATCCGAGCGGCAGCAGCAATTAAGAGCCCGCAAATGTTGTCAATACATACCGCCTCCGCTCTTTTCAAAATTAAAATAGAACCAATAGCAACATTCGGTATATCACTTATATGGGAAACTTGGGAGAAACAGAACTGCAGTTACTAGATAGAGCCAGATTTTTCTTTATGAAACGCGTTTTGGGTTTAGCCAATTCAAGTAAGAATAGAATAGTTCATATCTTAGAGGGGGGGGGGGGAGTTTAATGACACAGGAATTACAACTTCGATGGGGTTTACCTAGGACGAGAGCGTTTGAGGCTTATACTTTGAAGTGGACGGAAAAATTGAAGGGAATCGATTTAGGAATATATAATACGGTAGCGATGACAAGCACGGCCTGGCGAGCAGCGGGGTATAAGGGCAGACATTTAACTACGGCGTTTGCAGCCCACGGGTTTCATCACGTGTTATGTAGCACGGAAGAATTCCACGATCCTCAGGAGTGTTGCAGGTGCACGAGGTGCTCTGCCCAGTGCGATAGATACCACGTCGCAGCATGTCCTGCAGTTCAGTCAATAGCTGAGCTTGCAAGATGAGAGAAGACCCAATGACGTGAAGGAAGCACCCAACCTGGGTGTTAATAAACCATAATAATATTTAACCTCTTCCGTATCTTCAGAGACACTTCCTGTCCCCCTCTTTCCTTGGTGAGGGGGAAAAATGCTTTTACGCGCACCCAACGGGGTAATGTGGGACTCGATGCTGATGTTGTTGGCATAATACCCACTAAAAACCTCTCACCTAAATAGCCTGAGGAAGAGGCGAGGAGCTGGAACCATTTTTTAATACTATTTCAACCCCTATTTACCTTCTGCCCCTGACTGTCAGGCTTCGTCCGGAACTCGCCCACTATATCACAATCTTTGCCTCTGCGTTGGATATACACTCTGGATGTACAGTCTCACTCCTGCTTGATAAGTGCCACATCCGGCTTCAACAACAGGCAATGACCAAAGCCCCGGTCACGTGATACCGCGAGAGTATCATAGGCAGCTTAACCTCCGTTTGTACCGATGAAGAATATTAACCATCTTAGGCAGATTTAGCCCTACGACTGTTCAATCGTTTTCAGGTCATGGGAAATTCTCGTGCCCCCTTCTTTGTGTTTTTCCCCCACTATCCCCTTGTTTTGCTTTTCTCTGCGCCGTCTCCCTCTGCTGCTTTCTGGTAAAGTTTTCGGGCTGACCCTCAGCCAAGATTTAACGTCCACGGAACTGTTTTTCACATTGCTTCATAGACGGACCCCCATAAATACAAATGTGCAACGGTGGGGCTCGAACCCGCGCACCTATGTGTCTCCTCCGGTTGCGAGGCGCAGACTTAATCCACCACGCCACCGGGCTCGACACCGGGCTGCTTTCTGGTGCTCTCCGTGCAAATCTAAACGCTTCCAGTCAGTTAACCCCCTGACGCTTTCCCGTTTTAAAGAACACGTGGCTCAGAATTCTGTGAATGACTGTACATGTTATGGGGCAAGGATTTTCTATGGGATCCGGTTCTGCTGTATGCATATCTAAAAAATAATTTTGCTTAGCACATCATTCGATTGACGATACACGGATTGTCGTACATGTCCCGGGAGGAACACGTTGCTGACGTAGCGGCCAAATTTTTTTTGGGAAAAGTTGGTGCCACAAATTAGGGGGCCCTCGCAGAACGTAGCGCTGGCTTTTTGTCAGCGGTTTCTCCCCTACAAATCACCGATGTGTGAAGCGGCGGTGCTGAAACCCCAGAGTAATAAGAAAATAAAGCACGGAGCTTGTGAAGATCGAGGAAAGTCACGTACACACGTGTGTCTTGTGCAATGTCGATTGGCGAGGCTCATGACTATGCTCGTGCTCGGGAAACGAAGGAACTTTATAATCTCGTTAGGCGCAAACAGCGAAAACAATAGCTGATCTTTGCTGAAGTTCTTTCGACGCAGCTGCTCGATTGGCCATGGTTGGTAACTGCTCACATTCTACTTGAAACAGACTCTCCGTTATATACCAAACATGGCGCGTGAACGCCAACTGGATACGTTCGTCGTGAGCTAGCAACCCTTCACATGCCATTGGCACTCCCAATACATAGTAGCGAGGCGTAGTAGGTCAATTAGTCATCACGACCATTATTTAGACATGGCTAGTCGACATACAGGTGATTAGACGACGTGAAGAAGTAGAAAAGTACACGAACGAAGGATGTTGCATTGCCAGACTCCGACAAGCCGAAAAGTGATGGCGACGATGCGACTCTATGAAAAGGCAGCAGTCTTATACGAGAGTTTTGTCTACCTAACAAACTGCCTGCCTGTATAACTGGCGGTAGGACTGAGACAGTCCGGTATTTTTAGCTCTTACTCATAGCTAAGAAAGACTGGAGATGCCAGCGAAGAAGAAAAAGATGATGACTCGAAAAAGAGGAAGCAAGGCGAGGGAGGAGGTGTGGGGGGAGGCGACACCGACCAAGATACCCGACCCACATTTAGCGGCGGAGGCGCGCCAAACTACTTTTAGATAAATACGAAGGAGAATCCTTTGTTTAGCTTCTCAGTGAAACAAAAGAATTGTGTTCATTTTTCGTGGTTCGTCACTTCTCTCACTTGAAACTTTTCTTTCACTTGTACACGGTCGCCGCTGCCAGTGGTAAACATCATTCTCATCAAGCGGTAGTGCAGTAAGACGCAAAGACGACTGACTATAGAGCGAGAAAGATGCATACAGACACTGATATAGACGCACAGTGAGGGAAGGAGAACTAAAGAAAGAGATGGGGGGGGGTGAAGGATAGAGGAGACCATCGTGGTACCCATGAACGACGCGATGGACTTAACGGGCGTCTTACATCACAAGACAAGATCATGAAGATCACGACGGACATAGGCAGCAGAAGGAAAAAGCGCGACAAATCACGCGAAATAAATCAACAGAGAAACAAGCAACGAGAGAAGATGCATATATAGGTAACTTAATAAAGATAAAGTGCAAATAGTCAGGAAGATAGTCGTAGAGAGAGAGAGAAAGAGTGAAAATGAAATGAGGCAGCAACAAGAGGAATGGAAAAGAATGGAGGACACGACATAGAGAGAGAGAGAGAGAGCGAAAGTAAGAAGTATAAATACCAGTTGAGCCGTACATATCTGTGTTTCTGTAGTAGAGTGAATTGTAAGATGCTTAAATTTGTGTCTGTGTGTGTGTGTATTGGCGTCTTGGCGTTTGTGGGTGAGTCACTCAGTAGTAGGATAAAATGTGTAGAAAGGGAAAAGCGAAGGAAACCGTATGTCTGGTTTGTGTGTGTTTGCATGAAAAGAGAATGAGAGACAGAGGCTAAGTAAAGAAACCGAGGGAAGATGGAGAGACCGGCGGGCGGCTGTCGAAGGAGACGACTCTGTGGCAGCTAAGGTCCTATGGCAGCACCAGCGCCAATACCAACAGCATCAACCGTAACAGCAACCAGCAAAAGCTGCTGCATGAGTGAATGCAGCCCGACCGACCAGAGACCGGCCCCACTGCGCCGCCGCCATTCGCCAAGACCTCCTCACTTTAGGGCTACCGCCGGAAAAAGGCCCACCGACTATAGGACATTGAGTGTCGAGCTTTTTTCTATCTATCTATCTATCTCTCTCTCTATATATATATATATATATATATATATATCTGTGTGTGCGTTTGCCTGTCTCGTCTCTCTGCCGGTCCGTGTGTCCGTCAGTAGTTGCCTGGCCTCGGCCCATCTTCCTCAGCCGCTGGCTAGACGCCTCTCGCCGGGCTCTCGACGGAACTCTACATTCACAGTCACGAACGTTCGCGCTGCAACAGTGGTAGCGGTGGCGGCTACGGTGGCGTCGGCGGGGTGCGGCCTCGTGTTCTGTTGATTACTACCCCGTTAACGTGCTGTTGTTACGTGGCTAAAGCACGCACGCAAGCACGCCCAAGTCGATTAGTCAGTCAAAAAGTAATAAGGCAAAAGTCGCGTAACCCGCCGCCGGTGGAATGAGTAAAATAGCAAACCAAGCTAGAGTCTAAGCTGTTTGTTCAAGGTATCTTTGTTCGTTTGTTGTCGTCGTCGATTGAGTCAAGGCGTGTGGATCGGTGGTGGTGGTGGTATATGTCCGTGTGCTGGTGTTCATATAGTTCTTAGTCTGGACTAGTTTTGCGGTGCCCGTTAAGCGCCAGGTACTGATTGACGGTGCCACACCCCGTCTACAGAGTTTGTGGCACGTGGTACCGTGTCACGACGTGACAATCGCTCGACCTTGCTTGGTTCGGTTGTTTAAGACGCTCTCTATCTTCCTAACACCCTCGTTGACGTTGCCATGGATCTCATCAAGAAGATCCTCTACACAGTCACCTACCCTTTGTGGTATATGTTGGCTCTCCTCATGGGCAAGAAAGACGGCACGCCGGCAATTGAAGATGGCGGCAAAAAGGTAGGTTGCGACGACGGCTTTTGGCGGTCAATGGACCAATGCGTCCACGCATGTGGACAATTCCTTAGGCAGGTGAGCGAAAGGAGCTGGATCATATAAACAGCGGATACAGGGAAGAAAGGAATAGGCATAACAGCGCGTCACACCAATGAAAAAGAGACCAGTGATGCTTAATCACGAATATATATAGATAGATAAATAGATAGATAGATAAATATATATATATATATATATATAATGTAGACCAAGCAACACCCGATCAGTAGATTTCACGATGCCGTTCGTCACAGAGCTGCAGCATTGAAACTAGCACTTGAAACCGTACATTGAAACTTCAATACATGGACATATATTTATTATTTAATTTTGTGGTTACAGGGAAATGTGATTAACTACCTACACTAGGGCTTGTGAAAAGCGCTACTAGTCGAGCTAATCCTCAAGGCAGCCTCTCATTATGCCCATTATTGCCCACCATTTCCGCGCTGGACATATATTTATAAAGCGAAAAACCTCGTCTTTAAAAGGGTTACGAATTGTACGATTTGCGCACGTATATTTTTCTCTGTCGATAGTGACCAGTTCCTTGGGCTCGGCACCATATATAGACGTGCCTATAGACGTGTCAACACACGTGTTTACACAGAGGGAACGAATCTGTGAGAATGCGCGTCTGTTGGTCGATGGTGTTTTAGATGCCTCTATGTCTTTTACGTTGTTTCTGTTTTTTTGTCGTGTCACGTCTCGAGTGTGTTTCGGACCGACACGTTGCTCGATCGGTACGTAGATTTGGTGTTGTTCAATGTGACCGTTATGGCGAGCAGCATCGTGGCCCAGCCAAGCGACATGTTTACAATTTCGGGGCCACATAGAACCCGCCCGTGGTTCCCGAACTTAGTAAATAATGAGGAAGAAACTTCGTCATACAACTCTTCGCATGTACCTGACAGTACACACCCCGTGAGGTCACCTCTATAGCACACTTTCGAGCAAACTGTCCGACGTTTAGAAGAGGCACAACGAAGGAGTTCGGAGAAGAAATAGTAGAGAGACAACAGGAAATAGCGCGCGCATAAACCGGGATGGGTGAGGTCGAGTCGCAAATTAAAAGGTTGCCGAGTCAACGCAAAATTTTCGCTAGACGATTGTCCTCTGACGATGTGAGGTGATTTTGTTGTCGTCCCGTTTTGCCACCCCATTTCGGTTACTTTTGACCTTGTGCCGTTACGACGGATGGGAATGGCAATGGGCGGGAGTCAGGGGAGAGATCGGACTATGTTAACTCATCATAACGCATATCGAATGCTCAGCTAAATACTCAGCCTCGGCCGGCTCAGCCGCTGGCCCAAAGCAAGACGTGCCTCAGTCGCTTAGCTTCCACTTGGCATAGTCAGACGACACACTAGTTAAAATAGTTAGAATAGTTTAAACAATAATATTCTATTCTATATTCAGGTAAATTCATTACATGTTAGACAACCTACGAAGCGTTACTTTTAGTGAATATAAACAGCTTAGCTAAACCATGAGAATAATAATAATAATATTCACTAAAACTCCATACTAGCCGTTGATGGCTTCAAGGAGCTGTGAATCTCTGTACAAAGGGAAACCACTCGTGAGTCTAAGAAAACCACCTATTTATCTATTAATTTAGACCGTACAATTAGCGAGATTTCTTGGCAATTCACTACGCTTACTCATGCGAATGAAATTAAATAGAAAAACGGATTCTTGCGATTTGTAATGGAGGCTGTTCGACTGATGACGGCTCGTGTGTGTGCTTCGACGACAATTCACATTGCGTGTCGTTTGCATTACAAGTGGCACTGTGATGTCGAAGTGGCACTGTGATGTTTTGTTTCAAGTCCTATAAAGAATGTGTTGTGTTGCTCTGCTATCGTAACAGATCATTCTGCCGCAAATTGCCGTTGGCACATGTTGGTGTAGTGCACACGCCAAGAAGTATAAACACCATCGTCGACGCATGTCTAGACGGTCTACGCCCAGTGTAAATTTCAGACAACCGAAAACTTAGTAGCCAGTAGTTTCTATTATGGTTTACACAGTGATATGTTAGACTAGATTTGATGTCAACTCTAATATAGTTTGGACGCGAGACAATATAGAAGAAGGTGTTAAGAAGCCAAAGAAGACGCCTGACAATGTGGCTTTTGGCCAGCAGTCCCAGAGCAGTGCACCGGTCAGGACGTTGGGTCCGACGTGGACTCAAGCTAGTCGGGCTAGCCTTGAATACGTACAATAGATGGGCAGGCCTTAAGTTTATACGGCATCTTTGTACAAAATCGCCGATACGGTGTGCTCCATGGAGCGACATAACTCTGACTCTTCGTTTTAATTAAGGTGGATTCTCACTTGGTGGATTATATATACATATTATATATATATATATATATATATATATATATATATATATAATTCTAAAATAACATAATTTCATACGTTCTGTAGACTGATGGTACTGACGTCCAGTTGGCACCGCTTGAGAAGTTTGATCCCGACGAGTGGGAAAGAAGTGCACGGGCCGTTCATGAGAACGCTAAAGAACGCGTGGCGGAACTTACCGAACAAACCGGAGCCAAGCTTGAAGAGGTATACAACAACAAATCATATCCCTCTATCTTTTGTGGAACACAAAACTTCTAGTTTCCATGATAGTGAGGCTTATTGCCTAGTAATATTACTATTGGTACTCGTGCATGAAAAAATCGGACCTGCAGTGCGGCATATACATATATATATATATATATATATATGTGTGTGTGTGTGCAAAGTACTAAGCAGAAATCTTGTGAAGTGCAGTGTGTATGCCAAGTAGACGACCGAGCCAAGATAAAATTGAGTATAGCAGTGATCAAATCAAATCAAACGCACCTTTAGTTTTTGTCAAAGGGGAACATGTTACAAACATTTATATTTTTCAAACCGTTACCTAGGCTCATAGAACAGTCAAGTTACTTGTGTGCCGACATTTGCGCCACAAGCATTTTGAGTTCTCAGTGCCCTAGCCATCCGCCGTGGAACATGTTATTTACGCGACCGGTCTTTGCAATTTGTTTAGACGAGATGGTGTTACCGCTTCTAAGATTGTTTACACGAATTCAGGCTTGTTCCCAGCTGAAGGACAACGCGGAAAAAGTCGCCGAGAATGTCCAGAACGTGGTAAGAGCTTTCGGAGAGGATCTTCTACCAGCCGAGTTCATTGATGCTGATGTAAGTCTCGTTCGAACACGTTCGACAAGTGGATTTGTGGACGAGTTGAGAGACCTTGCACATTTCGCGGTCTTTATCAATTGCCTAATACTCATAAGATCGAAATTGTGTCAGGTTGTCATAATTGCTTTTAATTAAATGTTACATTAGCATATTCTTAGTCCTTATTCCAAAAATATACAGCATACATGTATATATATATATATATATATATATATATATATATATACGCAACCCATCAAATGCCCCACAGTGACAAAAATTACACACAGTTTTAGGCAAAATAAAACAAAATATTAAAAACACAGAACTATTGCACGTTCTCTTGATGAAAATTCTTACCGCTGGGAACCAACCAAAATAGCTTTCTTCATTTATCCAAAATGCAATCTGTCTTGTGTGACAGACAGGCTATGACACTTACAAATGCAGTATTTGTAAGTGTGATAGTTTATATTTTCATATTATTTTAGTGGTATTATACTTACTAAACAGAAATATAGTTTATCTTGTGGACATTTTGTATAATAAATTTGTATAATAATTTGTTATAATAGTATAACAAAAAAAGTCCACTTCTAGATCCCTCTGTTTCAGTTTCGGCCGTGTGGGAGTACGAGTCTGTAGTCCCATTGCGGGAACAACACATATTTATATATTTATATGCACATATTTGTACATATCAACATGTCCGGCCCTTTTCGACGGCGACTTATCGTCAATATGCCGGAGGCGATCTTTCCCAATATTTGCATTGATTGCATGATTACAGTTTTTACTATATCCGTTTTATGTGTTGTTCGTACGCTGAGTACGTCAGTATGCGTCAGTATATTTACGATAGATTGGACTTCCCACGCCTTGCGCTGTCTCACCCCGTTCTAGGCTGATGATGACGAGGAACAAGATGACGAAGACGATGATGAGGAAGACGGCGACGCATCGAATGAAGCCGGCGGCGATGACGACGACTCGATTGAGAACCTCGAGAACGATGATGAGAACCTGCTGCCCGACTCGGTGAAGAAAGCCACCGAGGAGTTGCAAAAGGAGATCGAGGAGACAATGAAGCTTCGAGATCAGCTGAAGGAGGCCGCCGAGCGGAGTCAACGGCGCGTCGAGCAAGCTGCCGGCCAAGCCCAAAAGCTCAGCGAGGCGAGTAGCGGTGTGACTACAGTAAATAGACAGACAGACCGATAGTCAGATAGACATTGCAAACCAACAGACACACAGAGAGCCCGACCGCCTTTAGTAGACTCGGTGGAGATTCGTGGTTTGTTGTTCTCGTTGCTGCCAACATTGATTGTTCTAAGTGTTATCGCTTCCTTCTCTCTGTATCTCTTTCGCATGTTCTCATTCTCTCTCTCTCTCGTTCTGTACTATATTTATCTCGTCGTATTTACACGTCGTATTCTGTCTCTGCTATATGATGTACTAACGCTCTTCCAAGGGCACCCGTTGGTCGGCCAACCAGTCTGTTCATGCATGGATTATCTGCATGCATATTTATATTTTCAAGATTTCAAAATTCAAAATGTGGTTTATTATAGGAACTGCATAATACAATGCTTTAGTTCTCATTAAAAATCATATACTTTCACTGTTTAAACATTCAGCACCTTAAGGTTGAGAAAAATATGTTTTGTTTTAAAAATTCTAGGTCTGGTCATTGCGAATGACATTACGCAAATGACGCACATGGCGCAATAAATTATCACGTGTTTTTTGGTGCTTTCAAATGCTGGCACGCATACTGTTCTCCTATGACTGTCTACTAAAAGATGCATGCATTCTCTGGCTTTTTTTTAGTATACACCTCTCATTTGCATCTGGCCGAAATCCATACGCGTTATTATGCTATGTCCGCATCAATGGCATGCAAATTTTCTCGCATCTGAGTCCAATCATGCAAACAAGTCTGGAATGATCCGATCCTAACCTTAAAGATGGTAATAATGGAGACAGAATAGTCATGCACCATCTCTTTTCATTGAAACATCTGCGTTCACCGTTTTTTGTCCGATCATGGCCGATTATAATCCACGCTGGCTTTCTACGTCATTTTGTCTAAATTGGAAAACATGAAAATTCATTTAATAGTGGCCAATCCACGTGCACTTCATGTTCTACGCTATGCAAGTCGTTATAGCAGCAACAAGTTAAGTTGCTGTAGTCAATCAATATTACGATTGACAATGCGTCTGTACCGAATGAAGTGGACAAGTGAGTCTCGTTGTGACCAAAAACCAAGTCATGTAGTCAAGTCAAAAGCACCTTTATTCGAGGGTCATATATGTGTATGTGTGTAATTGTTACAAAGTATTTAGCACCTGATTATAATTATAACATATATCAGGTCTGTCGATTTCGCAGACTTCATGTAACTCTCCACGACAATGTGTTGTTTATCTTCACTAAGCTTCACCAGTGATCTAACATTCACTCCAGTTCGTGGTCCATTATCTACATATTTAAACATGGTTTGGTCAGTCCCGAAACAGCACTACTTTTTCTAAAGCAATAGATTACCTCGTTCGTGTAACCTACGTATTGGCACAAGACGCTTCCACGAGGAATACTACATCTTTTTGACACTTTTCTTATAAATGTGGCCTGTACTCTTCCAATGGTCTTTAGATATTTTGCCATATAAGGTGCTCAAACCTGGCCGCAGTAAAGAAATTTGGGTGAAACTAGACTTTGTGAAAATTCACATAGAAATCATCATTATGTAGTTGAATTGCTTCGGTTGTGTAGCATCGTCGTGCGTGACCGCAAGGTCACGAAGCATAGCAACGTCGCGAAGACGATGCTGGTGCTGTCATGCGACAAAAACAATATAAATATATATATATATATATATATATATATATATATATAAATTGTTGTGATGATTTATTAATCATTTACAATACGTTTGCACACTAGGCAGTGCTCGCCTTAATGTAGTATAGTAATTGAATGTTTTGTGGTTCGTTCCGTTCCGTTGTGGCATGTTGTCAATGTCAACACTTTGCGTCAAATAGGAAGCGATGGGCCAGGCACAGAAGGCAGCCGAAGATGCAGCCGAGTCTGCCAAGCAGGCCGCTCTCGAGGTTGCCCGCAAGACGCAGCAGGAGATGGATCGCGTGGCCAAGGCAGCTCAGGACGCAGCCAAAAAGGCGTTTGCCGATACTCAGACTGCAGGGCAGCAGGCTATGACCAGGGTACAGGACAGTGTTGCGGAAGCCGGCACCAAGCTTCAGGGCGACGCCAAGGAGCTCGGCAAACGCATGGCTGCATCGAAGCAACAGGCTAGTTGTACCAATCAATAGTAGTAGTAGTAGTATGTATTTGTACACCGTTGCACATTCGGTATTTATGGGGGTCCGTCTGTGAACTAATGCGAAAAGCAGTCCCATGGACGTTAAATTTCGGCCGAGAGTCAGCCCAGAAAGTTTAATAATAAGTAGGCATTTGTAAGCACAACAAGGTTATAATCTGCAATGTAAGTGTAACACACTGTTGTCACACACTTCGTCAGGTGTCTAACGATCGCCCTAAATGTTATCACTTTTGCTAATATGGGACTTCGCTATTTAGCACAGAACTTCATAGGTTTCCTTTGATACTGACAGCTATGCTGCCTATGGACTATGTACGTATACATGAAATCGACTGAGATAGCATGGAGCAGCTGCACGAAGTCGATTTTAGAAGACAGCCTTGTTTAACTTAATTCCTGCTGCTCTGTAGGTGGAAGGTGCCACAAAGAATCTTCAGGATGAGCTCACTGAAGCTTTGGGGTCCGCTAAAAACGGTCTGCAGCAAGCTAAGGACACTGCCGGACCGATTACGACTAACCTCGATGAAGAAACACAAGATCGACTCAAAGCTGTAGAACAGGTAAATTATATATATATATATATATATATATATATATATAAGAAGAGCCCCGGCCCTAACTTTTCAAATATGGTGAAGATGGGACCCGATTCTCCTGAGGTCGCGAGTTTAATTCCAAGATGACACGTGATACCGAGAACGAATTTAGTAATTCTAACTCAATAAAAATGAAACGAAGATAGTATGCACATACATATAGGCTTTAACCGGATAACAGGGTCCTAAACTCACCACAGGTTTAAAGCAGGGAAAAGGCGACCAATTCGAGCTGTTAAACAGTGGTGTTAGCCTTGCAAACCCCTCTCCATGTGTTAATTTCCCGATGACTTTCATGGGTCAGCGGTCAAGCTGAGCATCCGGAAACTGGCTGGAAACGCGTCGTATTGATGTCAGTCGCAAGCTTTTGATAACTGCCCCCTACAATACACGTGGTATTCTGCGCTTACTCTGCTTAAATTAATTTAAGCGTTTAATTACGTTTTTAAGTTGACTTCCAGGACTGGTTAATGCCCTTAGGTGACGAGTATGCACATCAGCGCTAACTTTGATCACTCTTGACGCGGTCACACTGACCTACCTGGAATTACGTCCTGGAGAAGTACAAATAAATGCGAGGGATAGGATCGTAAAGTCGTTGGCTCATGCATCTGTTAGTCCCAATCACGGTTTTAAATGCTTCTCACGCTTGGACAGATTCTAGGCTACGGGCCCTTTATCGGGAGAGAAGACAACAGTGGAATATACATATATATACTATCGAGGGCGGCACTATATATATAAATATATTTTGTAACAAGGTAATTTATTATATACACATTTACAACGGTTATGTTATTTCATATATTTATAAAATTTGCAAGGAGTCAGAAATACTTTAAGCCTACTACAGTTACCTTTGTGATAACAAAAATTTGCAGTCGGACAGAAATTACTTTTATATATATATATATAATCTCACCCGAGCAATCGTCATTCAGCAGAACCAAGGCTAAGTATAATAATAGTGCTAATATTTTCGATGTAATTCCAGGCGATGCAAGATGATGTGGAGGACGTAAGTAATCCTCTGAATCTACAAACGAAAATGAAAGCTCAGTAAAATCTACCGTAAGGCCGTACTAGTTAGAAAAGCACTAACTTTAAACTTAATAATTAAACATGGCATTTATTGAGTGCGGTATTATCTTTGTTATTAACACTATAGTAAATTGTGCAAATTTAAAATTATAAAAAATATATATTTTATATAAAGTATATATGAAAAAAAATGTATATATATTGAGCTAGGAGAAGACAAGAAGTACACATTTACGCCTTGCAATTTATATATATATATATATATATATATATATATATATATATATATATATATTGCCAGGTGTAAACGTGTACTTTTTGTCTTCTCTTAGCTCAATATATATACATTTTTTTATATATACTTTATATAAAATATATAAATTACAGTAGCATACATAAGGGAAGTGCAACAATGACGAAGACAGTTATATAATGTTAATGCCTGCAATTTGTTAAGCGCATTTGATGGAGCGGTCAAAATCTAACGAACCAAAAATGTTCCTTGCAGAGCCCGTCGCAGAGATTTCACAAGAAGTAATTCATAGAAACGCGCAGAGCAAGTTGTGATATATAATATATCGTATATATTGTATTGTGATAAAGACCAAATACTTATTTATTAAAATAAATATGCACGTGGATGTCCTTAAAATAAAGCTGTTCATTTTAGATAGAGCTTGTAGTTATGATAAGTTATATTGAGGAATAATGAATATCATAATACTCATACACGCATTCACCCCTTAGATTAGACCAGGGAGAAGCGCTGCAGTAAGAAGGCGAGGATTTCGTGTTTCCTGTGGGGAATAGAACTCGGCTGGCCACTTTCTGTAACAACTGTCTTAAGAGCGTAGTACAAGGCCCACCAAGCAGCTAGAACGCCAGCGGAAAGAAGTGTACGCTTCCAACACCGGTGTATTCCAACACCGGGCCCACCTTGTTCTGCTCTTTAAGAAGTGAACAGCGGGCTTGGGGTGCACACACCGCGACTGATTAAAGATGGTGTTAGAGGATCATTTACACCCACGTTCCAGTCGAGAGTACATCATTTCTCAAAGGATAAAAGCGTAATTCCGTCGGGGCAGTGCGGTTCCGTTGGTTCGCACTTACAGGTCAACTCCGGTCCAACCCAAGCCATGCCTTGGACCCCGCTACGCTGCGCGGGGTCCAAGACCTTGCCGAAGCCGAAGGTGTGCGTGCTCAATATCCCGTTCGATACCGGATTTTGTCTAACTTCGCGCCCATATATTCCGACAGCCTTGGGTACGCCTTCTGTGTCCGCGGCTGGTTTAGACGATACTTAATCCCGAGCTTGAACGAAATGGTCTCATGCATTCCCGGAGAGTGCGCCTCGCACCAAGTCCGTGTCCGATGCATGCAGACCAAGAATGCTGCACCATGGGTGAGCCTTGTTTCAGCTAAACCCAGCTCCTTTAAATAAGCAGGTAACCGGGCCTACTGCTTGGTCTTCCTGGTAAGGTCGAGATTGAAAAGCACACTGAGGGCGTCGATACAAAGTGGACCCGTACTGTTAGAGAGGTCGCACCCCGCAGAATATGGTTCGGACTGGCTTGTTTTAAGTTTATTACGTAATATAACTATAGGTCGACCCTGGTTTTCAAAATAAATAGATAATTACAACAACCCAGACTGCTACAAAATGGAGCTTAGTATTGTTGCTTCGGCTGTCAGCGGCTTTTGCTGCACGGTTAGCAGAAGGACTCGGGCATATATTATCCGTTGCAAAATAAGACAGGCTTGCATAATAAAGTGATCATTTTTTTATATAATTTTATAAGGCGTAGGAGCATAGTATAAGCTTATATAGTCATATATACACATATATGGATGGATTTATTTTTCGACTGAAACGCATTCCTAAATATAAGAACACATTTTGAATGCCTAAATATAAGGACACATCACAGGCACTTAAAGCGGTAGCATCAAGGGTTATGTTGAGGCATCTAGGGTTTTCCCAACAGTCCTTGAGACAGCGGGATGGTTTATCATCTATTCTAAGCGAGTGCCACTCCAAGAAAATCCGATCAGCAACAGGGATCGACACGCTATGACTAGTGCACTAGCCCCCTGGACCGCACCGTCTATGAGCAGTCGTTATATACAACGATTTATTTTGTTGTTTGGCATATGTTTGTATGTATGGCCACGTAAACAAAACCTGATTAACTGATGCAGAGTGTAATGTATAAGCTAGTTCTAGAGTCAGGTAAACACCTGGGGTGACGTCAGACGTAAGTGGGCCAGCTCCAACTTCAGTATAGTCACTACATATTATTTCCAATCGGACCAGTACACCAACATCGCATTGTTAGTGGTATATTCTGGTAGCAACTGCAGTTACTAGGAATACGGAAAATAATCTCCACCGATTGAACGTCAACCACCCCCGGAATGAAAAGCGGTTGCGTAGTAACAGCACAACTCTTTATCAAAATAAATCCAGGCTTTGGCTGCTTCGAGAAAGAGCACATCGCTCTATGTGCGATCATACTGCACGAAAGCTTGTAAAAGCAACATCCGTCGTAAAAAAAACGCCTATAAATCACAGACACAAAACCGTGTGGTCATCCAAGAGATTACATCTATTCGAGTTTATTTACATGCTTAGTTTATACACAAACAAAGTGATTCGGCGTATTGTTGAGCCACCCACGAAGGTGGCCGCCCATTAGCCTAACGTGGTACGTACATTCGTACTAGCCAAACAACAAAGCGAAGTTGTTTAGTAGAATAGGGGGTTATGCGTGATCCAGTGAGCCTTGGGCTTGTTCCTGGCCGTCTCGTGTGTCGTGAACAGCGACTTGAGCGCCTCGGAAGCGTTAGGATCGTTGGCGATCGAGTACGACGCCGTAGCCTTCGCCGGAAGAATCAGCTTGGCCGGACCCGCCGCCATCGCGCCTGACGGCTCGCGTTCCTTCTTGCGAGCAGGCTGCGGCTCCTGTTTGATCTTCTTTGGGGCGGGTCCCGCCATGTCCTTCGAGGCGGCGGAGGCACCGCTGGTGGACGCCTTCATTTTCGTAGCTTTAGCTGTGGACGCGCTTGCAGTAGCTGCTGTACCACTCTGCGACGGACGACGACGACGCTTCTTCTGGCTCATCCTTGACCACCAGCTCATCCTTGACCACCACCTCTTTCTTGACCTTCTTGCGAGCAGCCTTGGCGGCAACCCGTCGCTCGAGCATTCGCGCCTCCAACACGAGTCGCTCGTCGTCGCTCGGGTTCAGCGTGACGAGTTCGTTGGCCTCCATCGGCCCGCCACACTTGAGACACTTCTCGGTGTTGACGTTCTTGCGCGCCCGTTCACTGAACACACAGCCGCAGAGACGGTTGAAGACGAACTTGTACTTGCCGTTCATCTCGAGCCCGCTCGCCGGGCAGATGTACGGCGCAACGGCATGGTCGACATACTCGCTGCCCCGGCTCTGCACGTCGCGGTAGGCCGGATTGTCGGTCAGCACGAGCTGGGTGACGTTCTTCAGTTGGCGGATGTGCGCCGCCACCTCGCGCGGCGTTTCGGCACGCGACAACAGATACTGTATGACCGCCTCCATGTTGTACAGTCTGCCCAGGTCGCAGGCGACAATCGGTTCCTTCAACGCTTGCTGGCCATCCGAGACAAGAAACCGACAGAACAAAAAACGCACAGACACGGCATACGGGACATTTCGTTAATCAGTAGTACTACAAATAGGCCAAGGTCAAACCAGTTAAGACAAAACAAATTATTCGTATAGAGTTGCAGCTTAGAACTAGACACAAAAACAATAGGGGCCAAGACGAAATCTGCTACATTTGGGTGTTACCAAATGTCGACTATATTTGCCCCACGGGGCTTCCAGGCGCGTAGGTAACGGAGAATGGTCTAGAATTGGGGCTTTGAAGAAGACCGGCAGCAACAATACTGTCTCTGCAGACGGAAAATTCCGTTTCCGCGCGTCGCTAAAACTCGAAGACAATATGTCAATCTCTCTCTCTTTTCGCACCTACCTAACATATCTCCATACCTAGGAAACAAATCATCATTTATATCCGCGTATAACCATTCGCACCTAAGCGCAATTTACCTATCAGGATTCACGCCAAGGAATAAATTCATACTAATGCCTTTATTTTATCAACGCATGGACTCGGTGCGCATACCTTCGTGCTGACAAATGCAATGGTGCGGCAGATTACGAGAAGCGTTTCGTTAATATATCGAATGCACTATATATATATATATGTATATATATATATATATATATATATATATATATATATATATATATATATAGACCTATCACTCTAATCATTAGTAGGTGTCTTGTACCAACAAATCTTGCCAATGAGCTTTTTTTGGCATGTGCTTCTGGCTAGGAGGCGCTCTGTTTTCTAAATAACTAAAATAAAAATTACTGAATCTTCACTTTATCGACTACAATTTGGTCAGAGAATGGTCACACATGACAATATTGCCTATAATACAAATAAACCATGATTCTTCCATGCTTACGTTCACGCAGACAATCAATGAACAACCAGCAACCATTCAAGCATATTTGGTCTCGTAACACATGTGATGTGTTGTTGCTGTCGACGGTAGCGACCATGAACGAGGCATTTGGCCATAAGACTACATAGCATTTGTGTTTACCTGGGAAATAGCGCAATGCTTCCACTTGAACGCGTTTTCCGAGTTGGCATCTTTCTTTTCGTCTTTCTGCTTCGTTCGTACGAGCTCATCTCGCCGAGGGATTGTTCCGCCGTCGCATCCCATGGCAGCTTCGGGCCGGCACGAAACTACGGCAAATCAATCGTTGCACCAGCACCGATAAATCTCGCGAACGCTTTAGAGCACAACACTTACTGTGACAAAAGTGTCCAAAAGTTCATTTAGAACTGAGAAACTACGTCAGCTGACCCGACCCTTCAACAAGCTCTCAGCATCGATCACAAACAAGTAACTAGTAAGTGAGAACTCATGCAGACGACAACACGGTACCAAACAACAATTTTGTCTGCTAACGATGATCTTTGCCTGTTTAAATGTGAATCTAAATCGTCACAAGTCTGGCTTATTTTTCGTAGCGACAGAAACATGACGTTATTGTTATTGGCCGAGAGCTAGTCCCTCTTTCGTCCCGTTCAAGTATGACTCGGATCGCTGTGAAAAATCATATCTTCAATCTTCAGCAGAGAGTGCCGGACATGTTGAGATTTCCGCAAGGTGGAGAAATGCGCGAAGAGAGGCGCGCTGGGAGCAGACGACGCGAAATGAATGCATGTTTACGCGGCACTGGTTCAAAAGCCACCCTGTAGGAACAGATGATCCTGGAAGCTAAGCTCTTTTGTTATCTTAGCTAGGACATCTTCACCTGTTTGATATTCGTTATTTCGTAACCTTTCATCAAAATGTAGCACATATTTGGATAGCCAAAAGCGAGCATTTCTCATTATCACCCTTCTATGTGAAAGTGGCAAGACAGTGAGCTTCGTCATGAAATTTCGGGGTGTCGTCAAAGGCAGCCATAATTTGCAGCTTCTTCTGAGTGCGTGATTTACTTTCTTAAGAGCTTCGTAGGTTTAATCTGTAGGACTCAAGTTAATCTGTGTATATATGTGTATATATATATATATATATATATATCTATATGTATAGTTCGCTTAAAAGAAACTGCTTCTTCTGCATGATATTGACGCAACTATGCAAAAAAGTAACGTTGCGAAGTTTTGTTACTGAAACGATTTAAATATAACTCTATAGCTTATCTGATATATAGTTATCTAATGTATATATATATATATATATATATATATATATATATATATATATATATATATATATATATATATGCATGAAACATACGACGCAAAGTTACCTAGCCTTATCTGTTTTATAGGAGCTGTTCAGATGGTATCGAAAGTTGCTAAGCAAGTAGATCTGCAACTGTCCCAGGAGACATTAAATTTTGTCGTAGTGGAGCCGGTTAACAAAGGTGGACTTCAAATGAAGATATCTATAGATAGGGTAAGTCAATGTACTAGACTACAATCTCAAAACTTTTTGCGAATTAACAGTCACTAACATTATATATATATATATATATATATTTCATTTAAATTCACAATTGTTAAATATTCTTACTATTTTTATTGTAGCCGTAATCCAAGTCAACCGTGTTACACGCCAACTGCCTCGCTAATACGTGCCAGTGTTGATAGACACCCCGGGCCATATTTAACTGCTATTTAGCTAACTGTGCGGCATTTTTTAAAGGAGGAACTATTCTCTGAGTACACAATGGGTGGTGTATCAGCCGAACGCAACGAGATTCACCTCGAGGTCCCGATTGGATTGCTGGCTGAAGTGCTTAAACATGCCGCCTCTGCGAATTCATTTCGGGTGAGCGTCAAGTTAAGGCACGGGTTACGCCACGCTCAGTCTTGATTACACAATGGACAGAATTATATGTTTTGTTACATCATTTGTATTGTAACAGCTCCTCCGAAGCAAATAAATTGAATATATATATATATATATATATATATATAAAGAGAGAGAGAGAGAGAAAATGTATATTTACATAATTCGGAATCATCTACTGGATGATCGAACTTTAGCATTTAACTCTGGAAAAGATTAGTTCAAAAGTCATAATTGTTATATATTAATATATATTGACTATTGCAAATATCGAAAAAACCCTAAATATCTCAACTTGTCCGGTTATGATGCCCTCTATGCACCCCTTTTTTTTTTTTTTTTATAGAGGTAACTAGTAAAATGCGTTATGCACACCGGGCGACGTTGTTAAAGCCTCGGTAGTGTGGGACTCGCACCCACTAAAAGTCGCCCACCAGTCGTCCTCTTTGCCCCTTGACGGGGGGTGGCCGCAGTACTGTCTTCTCGAGATTACTTTGCCTGGCCACTCTTCTTGCCATTTAGGCTGCTCGGCTTTGTGCGGCGGTTATTTTCGCCTCAGAGATACCTTGTGCGAATCTTCTTACTAGAATCCAGGATTTGTGATCTTTGAGGAGCGCCTCTACAAGGGCCTGGCATGTCAGGGGGTTCTGCAGTCCTAGGTTCCGGGACAATAGCTCTCGCTCAGTGTCGAAGAAGGAGCACCGCTCATAGCAGTGCCTAACATCATCCGGCTCCCCCGAGTTGCACATGCGGCATACAGGGGAGTCAGTTTTACCGATGCGGTGTAGGTACTGCTGAAAACAGGCACCATGGCCTGTTAACAGTTGCGCGAGTGGGTAGGTAAGCGAGCCGTGTTTGAGGCTGTACCATTTTTTAAGATCAGGAAGTATTGATCTTGTCCAATATCCAGGATGGCCCGGCTGGATTGCTTCCCATTGCTGGCTCCATTCGCTTAGTGTGTCGGTTCTGTTGACTAGTGTGCCCTCCGTCAGAACGTTGGTTACAGGGCTTCTTGATGCCAATTCTTTTACTCTCAAGTCCCAGGGAATTTGTCTGGAGAGTACTTGTACAGCTGCTGTGGAGGCCGTGCGACTTGCTCGTGTTAGGTTAAGCGCCATAGGTCTTTGGGTCTTGTTGAGGAGGCGACGTGTTGTAGCTCTTGTAGTAGTGCGCTTCCATAAGGGTGCGGCGTATAGCATGATGCTGTCTATTACTGATGCTAAGAGTCGGCACCTCTATGCACCCCTGATATAATAAGTGACAGTTGGATTTAGGCATACATGTCAAGCAAATAGTAAATCCATATATATATATATATATATATATATATATATATATATATATATATATATATATATATATATATATATATATACGCTTTGTTTAGCCCTGCATTTGTCGCAGCCTTCTATACGAATTATGCCGCGTCTCTACATCAGTCCTTGTAGGAGAGTTTTGCTACATGCAAAAATCTTATTCTGCCGGTTTCCAGATGAAGCTATCGAAGAAGACTTCGCCAATTCTTATCGCTGTAGCTGAGCTGCCCTCAGCGGTGAGCGCGCAGAGATGCGTCTCTCATGACATCCCTGTTCGAGTGAGTGAAGCTGACATTCCAACGTTCATGGAAAGCGTTTTAATCGGACTTCCAATGTTTACTTGTCGTCTAATAACTTGAACTTGGACCATATTAAATTGTACACTATATATATATATATATATATATATATATATATATATATATATATATATATATATATATATATATATATATATATATATATATATATATATATAATTCGCAATTATATCTTATTTGCGTTCTTCTTCTCTCTGCAAAACGTAGGTGATTCCAGTTGCTGATTGGGTGAAGGTGGCTGAGCATGAAAAGGTGGATGCCAAGGTTCGCTCATTTCAGGTACGTTCTAAGTTTCATAATTCGTATGCGCGGGTCATGCATCATACTTAGATTCTCCTAGAACGCAGCATGTCTAACTATATATATTTTTAGTTAATTAATTTGATGAATTGAATTAATGCATTTTTTAGTTGATTTTGGCCACTCGTTTTGTGGACACTCTGTACTCAAACCTGTATCATAAACCTTGAAACTGAAAGTGTCGTGATGCATATACATATTATATGTATGGACGCTGGAACTGCGCAGTGAGCCAGTGATTTCTTTCTAGGATATCTGTGTGCACTTCTGATATATCTAGGGTTTTCCTTCGGCCCTAGATACATTCAGGAGTGCATGCTTAGTTTAACGGCATTATTAATCTATTCGTAGATTCAGCAAGTTCGTACGCTTCTGGAGCGAATGAAATCAATTTCGAGCACGTGCTGCTTTAGTGTCGTGAAGAATAGCATCGGCGACATGGAGCTAAAGGTATCAGCTGAAATTCCTCAACAAGTCAGAGTGGCAACAACTTTTAAGGAAATCCAGTACCCACCAGGTCGGTTTTACATTTTTGTACATATTAGTTACGATTTCAAAAATCGGAGACCGCAGTTATCTCAATAATGCTTTTGAGTGTGATAGTACTGTCTTCTCAGAGTTATTTCACCTAGCAACTTTATCATGACATTAAGGCTGTTCCACTTTGCGCGGCGGTTATTTTCGTCTCGGAGGCAAATTCTGCGAATCTTCTTAGCTTAAACCAGGATTTATGATGACCAAGGAGCGTCTCTACAAAGGTTTGGAATGTCAAGCACTTTCCAGTTTTATGTTCTGAGGCAGTAGCTATCGCTCAGTATTGAAAAACAGGCATTTTTCCCCAACCTCACAATTAAAAAAAAAGTATTGAAAAACAGGGGCTGCGTTCGACTTTGTCTAATATCCACGATGGCCCGGCTGGATTGCTTGCCATTGCTGGGTACAGTTGCTTAGGTCCATGCTTCGTCTTTTAGGTTACTTTTTCTACTACATTCGCTTTTTACGCATCCTAAGGACGTTAAGATGCGTCATAGGTAGGGGGACACGCCTTTGTCTACAAGTGCTTTGTTTATGGTGTCCGACGAAAGCGTATTGAAGTCGCTTTTGACTTTCAAAAGGATGGCCAGACAATGCGACTCATTTTTGAGCTACTTTGCTGATAGCCGAATGTGTGAGTGTCGAACTCGGAAACAGCGCTGGATTTCCGGCAGCGCTTCCTTGTATTCCAGTTCTGTTACTAGTTGACCGTTGCAGGAGAGCATACTTATAGGGCGGTAGTGTTAAGAAGTCTCTTTGTGTATAAAGATCCAACATTTCCAAGGCTCAGGATAGTCTCCGCTGGTGAGCATTTTATCCATCATGCATTTGAATACTTTTGGATGGTTATTTAGAAGTACGCGGGGGGGGGGGGGGGAGTGCTGTTTTGGCCGTATGGGTTAGGCGACGATTCTAATCTCTTGAAATTGGCTCGAAGATAAGGTCCGAAGTGTCCTAAGAGAGCACCGGCTAGCGGCCGGTCTACTTCCACTGGTAGGCACGGCTGTGCATAGCGCACATTTTGTTACGCACGATCTAGTATTCTTTGCTCCAAGTGTTTTCTTCGACCCGTTGGACTGGAATGAGTTCCAGTGCTTTATCCTTAATTGTCTTAAGAAGAGCTCTTCGTACTGTACTATTTCCATAGACAGGAAAGTTCTACGGGGGACTCGTGCTGCATAGAAGTCCCCCGGGCTGGACGGTTAACGCCCCGAGTGACACTCGGTGGTACCGTCCGGGACGCCTGCTGCCTTGGCTTAATAGGCAAAATGAGCGAGAAGTGGCCACACGAACGCAGACCACCGGTCGAGAGGGCCTTCTGGCCCCGTATTTTACGGGGAACCCCTGCTCTGGAGTGGTCCGATGCCCTTCGGGGAGAAGGTATATTCCGGGGTGTAACGCGGAATCGCGAGGTGAATGCGTCTAATCGGTACGGTGGAGTAGTGTGGTACCCCCCATTCCAAACCTCGATAGGGGGGAGGGTGGGGGATCTGCTGGCCTGTCAATTCGGGCTGGTGGGCACTCCCGTTCGGGTCCGCGCGTATTAAATCGCGGTTAAAGGGCGGGAGTGTAAGTATTTCTCTCTTTTGCTGTGGGTGGGAGCTGAATTTTCGGCAGACTACCTCCAGTAGTACGGTCGTGTTCGAAAAATTGTTCTTTTGCGTCTGAAATATGCCCACGCAGGCTACAAGAAGGCAAATTGTCACATTGAGAACAGTTCGCAAAAAATAGGGGTCTAGAATATCCGGTTGTCTAACGTCTTACGTTCAGCAACTTGACAACGTAGTATTAAGCCAACCATGAGAATGTATACTTTACAAGGATCATTTTGGCCCTAATGATGGTGGCCGTATCGAATTACCATATCGATGGTGGTTCGATTTGTGATCTGATTACCGTAAGCCGTTTTCCCCCGCCCCCGATTTCAGACTCACATAAGGTCCAGTGTATAGAGGAGGGACTTTAGCGGCTTGTGTACGGTCTGTATCTGGCAGCCACTAACGTCCCTAGTAGATTTTCGAACGAATTCTATCCCCTCTTAAAATGGGTGTATTATGGGTTATTTTAAGAACACCATATACTCATCACACACAAAATGCCTGTCGTGTGTTTGTTTCGGATATATATATCCTATAATATAAAGTTTTATATAACTATGACACCATACAACTTGCTTTGAAAAATTGTCTGTTTCCATGGAGTTCTATTGTCCTCTACGTTAATTGGTTTCAGTTAAGTATACATTTCAATTACACATGCAATGTTTCAGAATGCGGATCAGCCAAGGTGGAGATTGACATCCGAAAGTTATCATCAATTTTTAGCACGCTTCAGACACTTCCAGCCTCACTCGAAATTCACGTGGTCAACAAGGATTTTGCGCATGTCGTTTTGGACTTTGACGATATGCGCACTCTACTGGTGATTCCCGGAGTCGGTTAGGACGCTCTGCCCTATCCGCCTTCCAGATTCCTGATGATTGGTACAGCATAGCTTTAGGATCCATTCAATCACTTTGATTTATATATATATATATATATATATATATATATCAGAACGGCAAATGTATTTATGTATACTTATACACGTATATATGTACAGTTATCTACCATCCGCGTCATACTTACATACATAACTACAGTGGCTTGCAGGCCTTATGCAGATATTTATGCTATATATATATATATATATATATATATATATATATATATATATATATATATATATATATGAATTTAAATAAACAAAAAAGAAACTGCACCGTTTCTTTACTGGAAAATGTTTGCCCCTTTTCTTTTAGGTAATGATAGGTCCTTGGATGTTAACAACGCGATTTGAGAACCACGATAGCCGACCCAGTAGTTGCCGGTCATTGATTCGAAGTCAGTATTCTCAAATAAAAAGATAATAGGGTTCACTTATCGTCATTGAGGTTGCACGTAAATGGATAAAATTATTAGCAAGCAATCTCAGCTAATATTTAATATTCACATGTTTGCTATTGCATTGCTTTGTACTTACTTCATGTATATAATACTTCATAATATAATATACTTTTCTCAAAAGTAGATTGTAGTCGCTAAACCGTCCTCCCCATGAACATTGTGTAGGCAGTATGGGAAAATCGAATAAATATATTTTAGCCATTTTCACAAATATGAGTCATCCGTCATTTTCGTCAGTTATGTAGATGAGCAATCCTTGATTCTGGCGTGTATCAAACTAGCGTTTCTGAACACGATCAGGAAGCTGATGGAATTGGAGGATAAAGTTGTTTATAGCAGGCTGAAACTTTTCAGCGGGAGCGCTAGATGTGACACTTCTCGGCCAAGCCATGTAGGCCATTTCTTCAAGGTTTGCCGGGGTTTTAGGTATAATCGAGTTCGCTTCTTCGATGTGTTGGCCGGTAGGAAACTGCCATGTACTATGTTTATATATTTACCTTGTTAGCTATATTTATCGTGCTTATACTGGACCTATTTTGGGCTTTTTCCAGCAGAAGATTTACAAAGATTTTGACTTAATGGGTGACATAGCGAAGTGAACAACTAGTCATTGTCTAAATCTATCCTCCGACAACTAAAACGATTGTGCTAAATGAGAGATAACATGCAGAGATTTTGCACCTCAACTGGACGGACTTTTCCAGCTCACCGTCACCTTGTAAATCTGGATGTTCGACTATGAGGGAGAGCTGCCACAATCATCAGTGCTCGTCTCGCTTTTTCGAGGACGAAGGGCTCCACGTTTCATTCACGCAATGTTTAGTATTTGTACCACCTTTGGTTATTTGTTATCATTTATTGTGCCATGCTAATATGGTCGCGCATATTTAAGACCAACGAACAGTCGCGCTTGAACATTACAACAGAGTAACGTCATTGTCTTGTAAAGATTGATATGGTATGCATGCATCTAGGTGCGTAGGTTGTGAGTGTGCATTTCTATTTTTGTCTACGGGTCTGATTTGTGTGTGCAATGTTTCCGTACACAGAACACGTAAATAAATCGGAAAATTGCGTCAGCGTTCTAAATGGATCTGTTTACATTACCCTTAAGGTGTGATATTATAGAACCTAGATCCGATTTCATATTAGCCTGCGACTGTATGCTGAATTGAATCACCTGCAATCTCTGCAATCTTGTCGAACATCTTCTCTGTGGCGCGACTATGCGCACGCACCCAGTTGGCCTTGCTTACAGCTAGACACGGAGTGATTTGCTTAGACCCAATACGCACGTTGGTTGCAGTTATATATATATATATCCCAAAAAATAAGATAGTTCGTATTTTTATATAGTTGAAACTTTATCTAGTTTTTTTAATTGCTTTATACTATATATATATATATATATATATATATATAATATATATATATGTATATATATATATATATATATATATATATATATATACCACCTATTACCCCCGCCAATAATGCGGACACTAGTCTTCATAAACTGACTCTCGTATAGAGCTAAACACAAGTAACTTTATTCCGGTTGCAACTTTTTACCAACACAATGGTAACTGTAGTAGGTTTAAATTTCTATAGACTTCTTGCAAATATTTGTAAATGTATGAAACAACATACCATTGTAAATGTGTATATAACAAATAAATGACCTTGTCAAAAAAAAAATATATATATATATATACGTATATAGAAATAGGGAACAAACGAAGTTTGAAGAATATTTTTATATGCAGAAGACATCATTTGCGATAGCATACTTGCAATGATGGGCCATGGTAGAGGTCGAAACTATTATATATATATATATATATATATATATATATATATATATATGGGCCGAATTTAAACAATGCTCACAATATGATATATTCTTTGAATGATCCTGACTGAATAGATTGAGTTTGTCAATCCAGCTTTGATATTGCATTGTCGTCGCTGTTGTTGTTGCTGTTGTTGTTGCCGTTGGTATTGCAGAGTTTGGTGGGCGCTTGTATGTCTTGTCTTGCTACGACTGCTACGGTTGGCTATGGTGCTATGGATCACGATGGGTCACAATGACGTAAATTAGTCGTCATCTCACCACAGTCGCGCGATATTGACGACCCATAAACGCCGTGCTTAACGCTGCTCTGCTTAAAACGGAAAGCGACGGCAGACGTGACGAAGGCGGTGACAGAGCGGCGCAGAGGAGCGGCTATGTATGCACACACGGGTAGACATGCCGCCAGACAACGAGGTCTTTACTACTGCTGCTGCTGCAGCCAACCTCTTATAACTCATGGTCAACTAACAACAACAACAGCCAACAACCACCACTAGCCTATCGGTTTGTCATTGTTATGTCTGGACTCATGGGTCAGTAGACGCTCGACAGACTAGACACTTCCGGCGATCACAGTGATTGCGGACCGCAACAGATTTCGTTACGGCTTATTGGCCAGGATGACCCTTGTTGGTATCATCATCATTATTGTTGTTGTTGTTGTGGTCTCGTTGTTGTTGTGGTCTCGTTGTTGTTGCTGTTGGTAGTGGTGGTGTTGTTGCTCTTGTTGTTGCTGTTGGTAATGGTGGTGTTGTTGTTGTCGTTGTCGTCGTCGCTGTTAATGTCGCCAAGGAGCCTGATAATACAGTCAGACTGACGACAGATATGATATCGAGTCAATGAGCGCTGAATGGAGAGAGAGAGAGAGAGACGAGAGAACCGTGGAAAAATGAGAGTCTTTAGTCTAACCAGAAATGTCGAGTCACAACACAGACGCACCCAGGCACACATCCACAGCGACAAATTCATACAATGCAGACGTTTTTCTATATGCACGCACGCACGCACGCATACACACGTAAGAGGGCTCTCAAACGACGGCAATACACGTAAACATGGCGCCTAGCAACCGAAAGCGGAGACATGGAAGCTCGATTCAATTATTGATGACGACCGACGAATGATGATCACTTCATCTGCTATTGATAGCCGGGGTCAGATACGACGAGTGCGTGCATAGCGGCGAAAACAGACGACTCGATTATCCAGACGCAACTTAGTTTTCCGCCCGTATGCAATCTAATGTGTTTTGGTATTGTGTGTATCACTGTAGCCTGTATATTTTCGTACATATGTGACACACATAGATTCTCAAACACAACGATAATACCCGTTTTGTATTACTGAACACGGTAGGCGTGATATTGCGCCACACTATACTAGATTGAATAGGACGGGTATTTTATCCGGTTCGATATTAAGATAGATTTGAACGCATCAGAGTGGACTCTCGGAGATAATTTGTCGGGCAACAGAAACAACAAAAAAAGAGTCAGTGTTAAATCATATAGTCCTGGTTGGCCATTCTGCAAGAGGGTTTGTTGTTACATATAATCAAGATTAGCCATTCTGTAAAATATATATATATATATATATATACTATGTAGAAGGTGAGCCATATTTACGGCATCAATTTTTAGAGCTCACTGTCAAATAACGACAACAGATACCAACGTAGCAAACATACATTTAGTATATTAGGTGTATGACTTGGCTATTAAAAACAATATAATCCATCCTTGTTTTTCACACACGCCCGCAGCTTCCTTAAAACACTCGTTTAAATTTTCGGATCGAGTAGTGCAGGCAAACTTCAATCGCCAAAACGACCGAATACTTGCCAGATGCGCCCATAAAGCTACGAACCGTGGAAGAGTGGTTTGCCGATCGCAGAAGGGCAAACAGTCAGGGTATAAGCCGAAACATAGGCAATCGGCAAAACTACGTTGATTTTCATCGACCCACCGCAAAACATGACGGCTGTTCGGAACCATTGTGCGCCCTTGGACATAAAACCACTTCAAAGACCGACTGAGAGTGTTCCATAGGTCGGAATGGTCTCCGCAAAGCCCGGACTCTAACCTCATTGATTTTTCTGTGTGCGGGTGTTAAAAGTATTGAAAGTACTTGATTTGAAAATTTGGACGACCTCAAGCAAGCCTTTTGCGAGCAGTAGAATAAACGTGGCCAAAAATCGGTAACGTTTTGAGAAGGCTGCAGGCGTGTGTGATTATTTTAGTTCAAGACGGAATATTCCAGTGAATGAATGAATGAAACACATAGCTTTATTCATGAGTACTTGCAAATACACTCGAAAGCATACAGCCTCTGTACTGGGTATATCTATTTTTCACTAACCAATTCATGTACCTAATAAACTAAATATTTGATGAGAGTCTCCCTGCCACGGTTCCAGATAGGCACCGTTTATAGTTTGAAATCGTTTGGAAACCAGAGTCAAAAAGGGTAATACAAGTGTATTATCTATTTTGTCTATAGTACCTGTTTTGACTCTCTTTTTGATTCTTCAGGCCTCATTACGGTCCAAGTACATTCACGCGTACTTGCAACTTATCTATTCAGTAACTAACTTTGTACCAACAGATTACCACTAACCTTACCTATGACAATTCCATCTCTCAAAATCTCCTGCTCGCGTCGCTTAGCACGTATTAGGTGTTCTGCCGTCTATTTTTATATTCGTTTTTTTAGGTACCTGGTACCGTGCGTCAAATCTCAACTTTCACCGTTCTTTGAGGAAGTAGGCTTCTAGTTAGCCCCTCCGCAAAAACTCATATTGAGATTGAGTCTCTAAGAAGCTTGGGACCGAGTATACCTAACTGCATTCCTCGAAGTTATTGATGTATTTCACCTTGTGTCTCCCAATATCATAGCGGACCCCTCAATCTGCTTTGACTATAACCGCTTATTGCTTTGCTGGTTCCTGCCGTAATTTACACAGACGTTTGACTCTTGCGAGTGGGCACTTTTTCCTAAGAGCATTACCTTTGTCCTGGAATAGGCCAGGGTTTCCTTTTGGGGTCATTCATCTTTGCAATGTACGTAAACATAATTTGACTCAGTCTTTTTCCTACGTTATTTTGTATGCTTTTTTGTTGTGTTTGGGGCTTCTACAAAGTGTTAGCGCTCCAAAATCTACTTTTTTATATTTTGATTAAACATTTGTCTTTTTAGGCTTGTGTTTAATGTTCACAGGACAGAGAAAATATCATTAAAAATAATTCTAAAGTATAGCGGTAAATTGCTTCTTGTGGGCCGCAAGGAGTCTTTAAGCTACGCGGTTCGGGACTATCATCTTGTAAACCCACTAAATTCATGTTCCTCTCCACCTCTCTGGGCTCGCACATTTTTTCGACAACTCTTATGTACTATTGACCTAACATAGCAGCACCTTTGTTTCATGAAGGGTGATAATTGATTAGGGCCATTTGGGAGTCCTAAACCTGTGTTCCTAGGTGTGCCGTAAATTGCAGCGGCATGTCTTTTAGTGATCTACCATTTTTTTGTTTCCCTGCACGCTTTTCCTTGCAACAGCGTAAGCTCCTCTGGAACGCACTGCGTGCAGCCATCGGCAAAAAAGCGGCTAACAAACGCAGTGGGCGATTTTCGTAAATGTGTTGGTGAGCATCCTCCGTAATTCTGTTCAGGTAGCAAATATATCCGCACTTGATTAGACTTGGGAACCCGCCATACTACGCAGCCATAAGAGTTTTCACATCCACCGAGTGCGTTGGTAGTCTTACCGCCAAAGCACACGCCGAAACGACAAGGTAAGGGATCCTTAGGCAAGTATGTCTACGTCTTCATAACAATAAGATAGCATCTTAATGCTGCTACGGCGCTGTCATCGACAAGCAGTCCTTAAGCTGACTATTAAATGTATAAGCAATCTTGACGAGCTTCTGGCTTCTCTCCAAACTTGCAGATATTGTGCTGCCTGCTCTCCCCTCTCTGATTTTTATTTCATATCTGCAAAGGTTTGCCTTCTAAAATTATATGCAGCTCGATTTATTACTAGAAGACTTCCTACTGACTATATATATATATATATATATATATATATACAATACTTTGTTCTGTAACTCTGATATAAGTTGACCCTGCACTTTAAGTTTATTATCAAGATAGTCTACTCTAGTGTTCCGTTAAATAATGACCGTCTTCAAACTGGATTTTCAAATGGTTAATATAGCAGTGTTTATAATTGACAAAATTGCATAAGTGTTGTTATTCGAAGCTATTCATCGGTCGAATTGAGCGGGGTCTGAAGAATCGGCGTGGACACGTCGCGTAGCGTTCCGAGGACGGCCGCTGCATAACCTCGTTGATTGAAGGTCGCTGTGTCAAGAAGGTCCTGCACGGGGTCGCCAGTGATGCCGAGTGAGCACTTGCCAACCAGTCCAGGAGTTGTATCCTCGGTGGACCCAGTCCCCCTAGTATTTCGAACGCCGGGAGGATAGAAGCGGTTTGCTTGCTGCGAGGTTTTAATCTATCCTAACCAGCCAAGGCAAGTAAAATGAACGTCCAATCTGTTCAGCTGCGACCCTAAACACCCAAATGACAGGAAATGACACGAATGAACGAATTCAAAACGAAGGAAGAAAGAAGTGGGAACTGAAAAAAGCTATCACTAACAAGTACAAAATTCTTCGATTGCGTTTCTTATGCGGTTAAATGTAGAAGACATCTAAAAGACATCGGTAAGTGTGGCCGCCTTCGTACAAAACATCACTAGATAACCAAATTCAAAAACTAAATTGTTAGTCATTAGCGCCACTAAACCAGTTACAAACCATAAACCAGACCAAAATGCACACTCGCACAGCTTCAACGGGCGACTGAGCAATTCAGGATCCTCTACTTTTAGTGCCTTCAAAACAGACAAATTGCGTTGCTAATCCAGACACTAAGATTAGTGACAGTACTCAAGGATGGACGAATACAATTAATACAGAAACGTCAGTGCATTTCCTAATATAAAGTTATATGCGCCGTACAAAGTTCCGTCGCTATTATCGGCCACAACAGCAATATGATAAAATATTTTTTGGTTGTATGGGTGTGTGGGTTCTACTTATAAAATAGGTTTGCCATAGCTAGATATCTATTGAACACTTGTCTTTGCTTGTGACTTCACAGTGGAAAGGGCTCACTTCTCTCTCCTTATCGGCATCGCCTGCAGTTTATCTTTTAGACAGGGCCAAAATTTACTTTGCAGAAGAAAATGGTAGTCATTCAGTGTATCATGGTGTATGTGAATCGCTTCACCATTCGAAAAAGTGCAACTAATGGTCCCCTTAAAGCCAATAATATTTGATAATATAAGACAAATCTTCCACTGTTACGCACATAAGCCATTACAGAAAATCGTTGTATCTAGTGGAGAGCGCCTCTGCAGATGAGCAAATTGTTCGGTTTTAGAAAGCTTCGGGAGAATGCAATAATAACTATATATATATATATATATATATATATATATATACATATATTTAATTATGATACCTTTAGCTTATCTGCTGATATACAGGTAGTTCAATAAGTTCTTAGAATGAGCTTTTTCGAATTCGAATTTTGGCACGCTTTCACCGCTAATAGGAACTGCAACTTTTCGACTGCTAGCACTCAATATATTATGGTGATTGGCCGTTGCGATTTCGTTTGATAGCTTTTCCCGTGCAACGTATCGGCGTGATTTTTAAAAATTGAGAAAAAAGAGTTTCGAGTGGTTATCAAGCATTTTTATTTCAAAGGTTGGAATGCTACCCAAGTAAAAATTGAGTTAGACGAGACGTACAGTGACTCTGCGCCATGTTTTGCCACTGTTTCCAGCTGGATTAATGTGTTAAAAAGAGGTCGCAGGAGCACCGAGGATGAACTACGTCTAGGAGGCCAAAAAACGGCAACTGATGAGGAAAACGTAAAGAAAGTGCGAAAAATTCTTGGCACAGATAAGCGAATAAACATTAAGGACATAGCGGAGGCATTAGGGATTAGTTTAGGCAATGTGCATTTTATCCTACACGAAAACTTGAAGATGAAAGAGCTTAGAGCAAAATGGCTGCCGCATTTGCTCAACCAAGGCCAAAAAGACGCGCCTGTTTTGGCTTTACAGCGAAATTTGGCCAAGGTGTCAAACAATCTGTCGGATTTTTGGTGCAGATTCATGACCGTCGATGAAAGCCGGGTTCATCACTACACTCCCGAGACCCAAGAAGCATCTTGCCAATGGTGTGCACCTGATGAAGGACCTCCGAAGAGGGTGCGGACAACGGCATTGACCGGAAAGGTGATGGCTACAGTTTTTTAAGACCAACGTAGAATAATGCTGGTCGACTACCTTGAGAGCTGTAAAACGATCACAGGAGAATATTATGCAAGACTGTTGGACTGCCGTTAGCAAGAACTCATCGTGAAACGGCCCGCTTTGCAGAAGAAGGTTGTCCCGTTTCACCAGGGCAATACTCCTGCACACAAGTCCCGGCAAGCATCGGCAAAACTGGCCCAACTGAGGTTCGAACTTATTGAACAACCCTCCTATTCTCCAGACCTGGCCCCCTCTGATTATTTCCTCTTCGGACATTTGAAGAATAGTCTCGGTGGAAAGCGTTTTTCCAGCAATGAAGAGGTTAAGGCTGCTGTCAATGCCTATTTTCAGTCTAACGACGCGGAATTCTACTCAAGAGGTATGAAAGCTCTGAAATCTCGGTTGGAAAAGTGTATTGAGCTTCTCGGGGAGTATATCGAATAAGAAAAATTTAAAAACATGATTTGGAAAATTCTCGGTTTTCATTCTAAGAACTTATTGAACTACCTGTATAGGAACTAACAATTGTCTCCTCATATATATATATATATATATAACCAAATGTACAGCCCATGGACAAAGATAGTCGTGTCCGCTCCGTTCGACCAACTTGCTAAGCCCACGAGGATATTCCTAAATTGATAGTAGTTGGCTGCATTATTAACACCGTTCTCTACACATGTTCATTCGCGGACACGAGCGGTTACTCGATTTTTTCGTCACACGGATTTCTAATGTCGGTGCATTGCCCTGGGACAGGAATATCATTCGAGTACAAATTCGGCGATTATTATTATTATTATTATTATTATTATTATTATTATTATTATTATTATTATTATTATTATTATTATTATTATTATTATCCAAATGTATAAAGCTGAAGTCTTGACGGCCAAACCAAACACCTCGGACAGAAGCAGTTTAAAACTTTTCAATGCTGAATTGCAGTCCGGGTTAGGTTTGGTTGCCTCCACTGAATTTGACTAAGCAAAATAATGTATTAAGTCGCAATTTGTACTCGCGTAGTGTAATCTGGTTAGATCTTATGCGTACTATGAGCAACAGCAACACGCTGTGTACCGATGGAATTGAAAACAGTTTTTATTATTAAAAAAAATGACGCTACATTTTTAAATTGAAAATACTTGATTCGTTTTATACAGATACATTGTTTGGTTAGTCTCTTCTGTGCAAGCTAAATTCTGCCGGTGTATTTTATATTATGTATAGTAGTAACAATGGGACAGAAAACATACATAAAACACAACTGTCTTTTCATTTTACAAATCATATTTAAAGTAGTTTCTCTTAATGTTTCGATTGTTTTCTTGATGTGTTCGGCCTGGTAAAAGTGCGGCGCTTTGGTGCAGAGCCCTGTTTCATTTGGAATTTCCACACTTGTTGAGCGGTGAATTAACGTACCAACGTTAAAGTCGCTCACAAGCTAGACGTTTTACAAATGTCAGACAACGAAATAAAATGTTATATAATATAAAGGACGGGATATATATATATATATATATATATATATATATATATACGTATATATATATATATATATACGTATATATATATATATATATATATATATATATATATATATATATATATATATACGTATATATATATATATATATATATAAGGGCGGATCGAGAAGTTCCAGTACTTTGAATTTTAAAAATTAAACTAACACTACCAAAGCCTTCGGGTTTGTTTTGTCTAGAATTTTATCCATAAGCTACATAAAAATCAAAACGTGTACCAATAAACGTAGGCGTTTTATTGTCTAAGTTTAAAGAAATAAAAAAGCGAGGTTTGGTGAATTTTAAGGAGTCAATGGAGGCGCAACGAATCTACGTGAAGTTCTGCGTTGAAAACCAAAACCATCAAACACCGAAAAACCAAAACCATCAAAATTACCCTGGAAGGCAGTTTGCTCGTTCTGATTGCTTGAAACTTAGTACTGGTGCTGTGTAGTTTGCTAAACACTTTCCGCTGTTTTGGGATGAACTTTTCGACGAAGGGCACAACATTTGGGCAACACATGGCCGAACGGGTAAGAAAAAGTCGGGTCTCATAAAATGTATTATTAAATTAAAAAATTAAAAGGCCCAACAATTATTTCGGACTAAAACTACACACATTGTGAAAATCACTGTTTGTCATGAAAGTTGCTTCAGCAGAGGCCTACGACGTCCAGGTCCTATGGGAGCTTCTCAGCCCATCACAGCCAGATAAACTAGATAAGGTAAAGCCCATGTTTCTCAAGCTAGCAATTGGGTTACGGAACCACGGAACGCAAAAAACCCGGCTAGTTTACGTTATGGCTTCTACTCAACAGCGAGAGTGCAGATCTTGTTTTCTAAATTTAGTCTTCCAGAAACCCCTGCTCTTCTTCAAATCAGAGAAAGCCTCGTAAAAAGGGTTTAAGCAGTTCCCGGAAGCTTCTTCAAATTGCCAGCAGTGGTCACGCAGAACTGGCAGTAACCACTACAACCTAACCGACATCTTATGACTTGCTATTTACCTTATGGATTTCACTATAAAGTCGACAAGAGACTTCCACGATCTTGACGTCGGCTGTGTGTGCCGTTAATGCGACCAGCCGTGTTCTATCTACCATCTCGATACCCTCTCGATATTTTATTACTTATAAACGTGTGTTTTATTTCAATGATATACCATACACATGGTGCTATAAATATATCATAATGTCGAAAAACCAAATCATATGTTCTTAGGTGGTGGAAATATTGCAAACCCTTTGTGGTGATCAAGCAGTATCCCGAACCGAAACCCCGACTTATTGTGTATACGTGGTACCGTCGATTTCGCGGAGATGACCCCGTGCGGGAAGGCCGCCGGCGACAATAACGTAGAAACTGTTAAATAATTGGAGATATCTTTTGGATCAGTTGTTACAGTCTTGACGGATATTTTATGTGTCAAAAGACTAGCAGCGAGGCGTTCCGTACGGTCAAAAAGGAGTATTACCGCAAAAGTTTAAGAAGATTGGACGAGAGCGTCCGACGCAAGAGGCTTACACTCTGGAACATGAAGCGAGCGAGAGTGATTTTAAAAGGAACAAAAGGAAGGTTTGGAAGATTAAACAACTATTTTATTGTTATGGATTTGTATGCGAACTTTTCGATCCGTGCTTGTATACATGTATATATATATATATATATATATATATATATTTGTATATATATCTAGAGAGAGAAAAAGTTTACCATTTAACAACAGTTGTAGTAGAATTATCAGAGTCTAGACTATCTTCTTGCATCAAACGCAGAGTTTAAAAACAACAGATATAATTTTGAATGTTAAAGTAATTTTCTCTGGTGCACTTTTTTACTTTTCACGTGAAAGCAGCCGAGAAAAGTGGCTTGGTGGCAAAGCCATAATCTTGCCTTCGGAAGGTCGTGGATCTAAAAGATCGGCCACTTTTAACTGGCACAGATGGGTCAATAAAGGGGTAGCGCATTAACGTACACCATAATTAAAGCAGCAAGGGAATGCTAAGATTGCACAGGATTAGGATGGCCAAAACGAAGATCCCGATTCCAAAGACGTCTACCTTGTAAACATATCATCGTCCACGTTCAGGCAGCCACCCTAACGCTTTTCGCCTACGATTCGAGCAGTAATTAGGCTAATCACCAAATCATCGAATTCTAGGGCGTTCAGGGCCTTCAAGCGGCCACAAAGTGCGCGGGTTCCTGTTGTCGCTCAACCACGAATTAGATGGCGACTATCGCTGCGAGCTAGAAGCTGTCCACCGTCCGCCCACAATGCGCACAGCAACGTAGTGCGTCGTGCGCATACCTAGTCTCGTCGCCAATGGCCTCTAGAGCGTTAGCGGACACGCGCCGCGTGCATGGATGCAGAGCAAGAGCATAGCGCTGCCGCCACTCCGTATCCAAACAGCTTTTAATTGCGCACTAAGAAACTATTCACATATATATATATATATATATATATATATATATATATGTATAACGTATATATATATATATATATATATGTATAACGTATCATCCATAAGTGAAACGCAGCATTTGCCGCAAAGCTCTAATTCGATTTCAGCCGGAGCGACGCAGATATCATTGTTACGACGAAGCTTGCGATCTTGATGCGAATCAATCAAGAGTTGTCGTCGCTGGCAGCCATCTAACCGTCATAGTTCGTCATAAGGCCACCACAAGGCGAAACCAAAGGCGGCACCTGGGCCCTTTGAATTTTTGGCGCAGCACAGACAACGGGCTCTGGGGAGCGCCGACGGAAGTGGTGGTTGTGGCCTGTAAGAGGCAAACTATTCTCCACTGCAAAGCAGATTCTTTACAGCAGTTCTGCGTTTCGCGCGCCGGAACCAGCGATGACCGACTGCGCAAGTAGCATGCATTCTCAACAACGTGCCACTGTATCGTTTCTATTGCATTATCTATGGCTTCCACAGATTTTACACAAATATGACTTAATAACAAACTAATTCGTTCGCATAACACGCAGAAGGTGCTATAGCCATACTGTCCCTTTTCTGCTCTCTGAGAGTCGCTCCTTGCCAGAATCCGCTAATTGGCGTAATCACAAAGTTGAACGCGTGAATTAGAAGGAAATAGAGTTAGAGCGAAAGGTAACGTTTGAGGGAGCACCTGGAAATTTTGTTTAGCGGTTTACAAGCTTTGAACATATCGAGATTTCCACATCCTGCCCCGCCACACTAGTTTGACATGGCTTTCGTACACTTACATATTCCGCTCACTTATGTATTGCAACAATGAATGTTACGCTAAGCGAAATTAGGAATGTAGGTTAAGCCTGTCGGTTACGACAACACGAGGGACTTGGAGACGATGAACGCCAACGGAGGACGTACGTCTAGCGCGTAGCGCAGCCGGAAAAAAAAAGATGTGTTATTTATTTATTTACTCAGAGGACGCCGTAGCGTTTGTAGTAAAGTATATGTTATGTATAGTAATAATGTTAAAACGATGAAATTAAATATTCTCGAGCTTTCGACATCTCGACTCTTTCACCTGTTCTCTTCGCTGATTGATCTGTTCAAACTGCGTATTATCAGGGCGTGTGTTGTCTTCGGCGGTGACGCCGCCGTAGATCAGGTACATAGGCCTGATGATACTGATGCTGATGTTGTGGTTATGGCGCGACAGCTCGGCAGTGGTGTCTCTAGTGGCGGCATGGTCTAGGGGATCAGTGCACTAGCTATGGTTGTCATGTACCGAGGCGTCGCCGGTTCATTTCATGTTGTTGTTGTTCAAATTTTCTTTGAGTGATTCCTATTGAGAATATATGATACTAAACATACCGCTGAGATTCAGCGGCCTGGCTACCACAAAGACTGTTAGACGAACCCTAGATATCTCAACATGTCCGGCCTCCGGCTTACGCATTGAAGATATCCCCTCAGGATGAGTTCCAAGCCCGTAAGGGACGAAGGATGGTCTAGAACGAGGTCGGCGGTGGTGTACGTGCCTAATTGTCGTTAGCAGGTGGCTGAGCGGTCTCAAGCCGTCGAAGTTGTTTATGGCGGTCTAATGTCGAGATTGTCAATGGCGGCCTCGGTGTTGTGGCTGGTATCAATGATTCTTTGGCAGTGGAGATAGATGCACGACGTTCGATGATTCTGCTCGGTCGGCTGCAGTGTCGTTTTACAGAGTTCTTTATGACGATGATGCTAATGTTGTGGCTGGTGTGACGGTTCTATAGTCGTCGCAGTGCGCGTTGGATGCGATGCTCGTTCGGTCGACTTACTGGCGCCATGTCGATTGTCGACGGAGTACTAGTTGGCTGTTCTTTTGCTATGGCGTATCCAACTTCTTCACAGTATTTTATGTTTAACACAAATCCAACTGTTTATACGGATGGCAAGAAGTCAAATCTTTGAGGATTCTAAACAAATTAACAGTAATATTTGTTATTATTATTATTATTATTATTATTATTATTATTATTATTATTATTATTATTATTATTATTATTATCATCATTATTATCTCTTTTCATGCTCCTAGGTATAACCAGCCGTTTCATTGTCTGTTATAATCAAACTCAGCCAATCACCACTACGCGTTCACTGTTTTTTTATGTCCTTAAGAATATAGACCCCCCCTTCCGTGGAAGGATCTGCTTTCGAGCGAACTCTGACGCCCCAAAGTAATTAATTCTTAACACGTTTGCTGGGGACTGGGTTTGCCACGCTACATATCGGTCGAAGCTCAACTTCACAGTTCAACTTTGTCCGTTTATTTGATTTCCTGATCATGGACGGGCTTTATCTTACATCTGCGTACGCATTCGGATGTCGCATCCACCCCTTATCCGCTGCTCGTACTGGATGATGGCCTTGGACTTGCAGGACTCAACATTGTCCGACATATCGCTTGCGGCGGGAAGCACCTGTGACGGAAATCTGCGCAAAAGGACCGCGAGATCTTGTGCATCCCATATACCTAGCGCGAACGCTAGCATGCCCTATTTATATTTGACGGCTTCAGCCAAATCAAATCAAGACCAATTGTGTGTACACAGTGCAAATGCATATAGTATCTAGCTTTCTTTTTAGCTGTGACTGGTCCTTTTTTTACATATATCCATTTTCCGACTCATTTCATATATTTTATGTATAATATCGTTGGCTGCGCTATATGTGCACAACAAATACGATTTCAAGCAGTAGCCCTCTGCCAACTTCATATCAAAACCATATTCTTGTTTGGTTATAGGTACATATATTTTCTTATATAAGATGCAGATAAACCAAGCAAGGAGGCTTTGTGGCAAAGTGGCAATTACCTTGTATTCGGGAGGTCGTCGGTTTAAATCCTGGACTTGTCACCATTTAATTGATTTTCATTGTATTCTGTTTAAATAAGATAAATTCCGGAGTGGATTATATTTGGCCATGACTAAATAAAATATTAAAATAATTACCGAGGAGTACGAATATCTCGCTAAAAGAGATAGTAATTACCATATCTCCAGTTCCGCCAGCTGTCAGCCTTATGCCTGACTATGAATTCGAGCTTCAAAGGCGGCCAGTTCTCGACGACTCCATGGGCATATCTTTAACTAAAGATTTCGACCTTATTCGCTAGTGCTCCCGCCATTTCCTCACCACAGGTGGGGACGATGCTGGACAACACCATACTCCGCAGCGTCTCCGACCTGCGTTTGGGAGAATCCGTCTACTTTTGCAGTGCTGACGAGTGGGCACACCCAGAGAACTCACCCAGCCGACCGCCATAGAGAGCACATCACATGCGGTAACGGGAACACACATGCCCACACTCACACTAAACTTAGACTTAAACCTAATTGGAATCGCTCTATCTAACACTTTGACAGTCAAGGATTAGCTCGCCACGTATCGGTAGACACGGTAAACTAGTCTATCGTAGCTTAAAGTGTTAATCACTTCCTTGTAATAGTAAGCCAAGATAGCTATTTGGCATGCAACCTCATGGTATGCGTGGAATGCCCAATAAAACCACGACTGGCGAGAGTGCAACACTATGATAAGGATACAATAAGTTTTGCTCGGTTCGTCGATGTGTTGTTGTTGCTGTTGTGATTGCTAATGCTGTTGTTGTCGTTGGTGTTAATGCTGCTATTGCTGTTGTTGTTGTTGCTGTTGCTATTGTGATTATTTTTGTTGTTGTGTAATAGTTGTTCTTTTTATTAAATATTTTGCATCTTCTTCTCCGCCTCCATATTGTCTTCCACGACTCACAGTTTATTTATCTATGTGGCGTCAACTTAAGGTGAACCGTGGCCCTGAGCGACTGACGCACCAACAGTGAGTGAATAAATGTTCAATTCATCCATCATCGTAGCATAGTGAGATAAATTTCCAATTCATCCATCGCTCGTTTGTTCCTCTGTTTTCAGTTGACAAGTGCCGAAGATCCGCGGCAAATCGCCACGCGTACTGCCCCATCGCGTTCACAGCTACAGCAGAGCAGCCGTTGTCGTGGTATCACGTCCTCCCCAGCTGTGATGCGAGCGGTGCGCGCTGGTGCAGATGTTGGTCGTCGTGGTTGGCGTCGTGCAGCACGCCTCACGGCGACGAGATACGAGAACACATGTGACACGTCTTGGCATCGGGACGTAGTTCATCATGACACATGGTAGCACTGCTCCTGTGGTCAACCACCTTCTACACTACGCTGTACCGCGACTCTCTGCTCAACACTGCTAGCACAGAGAATGAGAGACAGGTTCTTCCACTGCCTTGCTACGTGCAGCACAAGATGGTGCACATACCATATGGTGCACCTTCGTGACAAACGGAACGATGCTGCTGTGATTGCAATAAAATGTTGCTGTTTAAGTTGTCGTTGCTGCTGCCGTTGTTGTTGTTGTGGTTATATTTGTGATTGCTGTGATTATTGTAGTTATTTTAGGGTTGTCGTTGTTGTGGTTGTTCTATTGTTCGAAAAGACGAAAAAGACTTTTAAATGTCGTACTGAACTTTTGCTAAACCCGTTATTATAAGATTTTAATAATTTGTAATTGTTCTGCAGCTGTATGCTGATGAGACAGTGATCGTTCATTGTGGATTGTATCCTGTGGTTGTAGCTGTTGTTGTTGTTGTCGTTGTTGTGACTACTTCTTGTGTTCTTGTTGCGGCTACAATAAACCTTTTACTGTTATACATTCAGTATTTTATTTGCTTATACAATATTGCTATTCAGTTTTAGTAGTACTACTACTGTTACTACCACGAAAACTATCGTCGGTTGCTGCTACAGCTGCGTCTTCACAGTCTGCTATCACCGGTTGGTATTACAAACTCGACTCCGGAATCGGAATCGACGTCTAAATCCTTTACTTTAGATTTCGTAAAATACTTTTTTTTATTGGACCGACCACATTACCGATTACATAAGCTATACGCTGATTTGAAAACCAGAAGGAAATGTTTTGCACTTTACTTCGTGTAGGGCCGCATGCAATTGAGTTCGACGCTCAGCAAATATAATCGCAGGCTCGCAAGCGTGCTTCATAGCGGGACAGTTGATGGAGGCAAGTGAAGAGCCTCAAAGCGTGAAGACGCTAGATTGCATGCAGACAGCAAGATGGTCGAGTCCGGTGGCGTGGTGCATGGGTCGTCTGCGCCTCGCAACCGGAGGAGACACATAGGTGCGCGGGTTCGAGCCCCATCGTTGCACATTTGTATTTGTGGGGGTCCGTTTATGAAGCAATGCAAAAAGCAGTCCCGTGGACGTTAACTCTTAGCTAGCTAGCGGGTCAGCCCGAAAACTTTAGACTGCAAGATGATCATTTGTATCAATAATACGACTTTATCCTGCACCAACTTAGGGGTTAAGTTACTTAGCTACTGTTGAAGTATTGTGTGCGTAGCCAAGGCATATTGCCGGTTAATATTGTTTTACCTACTGTTAAATGAATAGTGAAAAGCGTGCCACGGAAAATCGGTAAGGTTGTGTTTATTTTAATGTTTTTTTTTTACATATGCTCGTGCTTTATATATGCAGGGTCATTGATATCGTTATGTACTTATTTTGAGCTTTGGTAGAACTCGGCAAAAAAATAATTTTTCCCAATGGAAGAGGACGCGGAAACGTCTTCTTTAGGAGAGAGAGTGAATTTTTTTAAAAATAGTGATTTTGCCTTTTTGCTCCTACATAGTTGGTGCAAAATCTACATTTACGGGAGAACCAGTTAACGCATGAAGGAACCGATTATACCGGCGTGTTTGGAGGAAAATTCTACGCTTCACTAGCTTGTGTAGCGAAAAGCGAATAGCCAGATTGAGGAAGGTCATAATAAGCCGATATGTTGTTATGTCCTTCGTTAACGCTTGTTTGTGAAAAATCGTTAATTTTTTCTATTAAGACCAAAAGTGTATGTCAAAAAGACCAGTCTCACGCAATAGCAAATTTAATGCCCATCATTTCGTACCAACGTGATGGTGCTGCGTTACGTAGTTGTCAAGTAACTAAGCTTTTTCGGTAGCCATATCGTAAGCGAAGGCATGCATACTTGCATAGGGTGTATGAGAAAGTTAGGTACATATTTTGGTTTTGTAGAACTCGGCAAAATAATAATTTTTCCTAGTGGAAGGAGGGGGCGGAAACGTTTTGGCAAAATTTTACAGTTCCAAAACGTGAAAACTTGCACGTAAAACATAACAGCTATGACTGTCGAAAAAGCTTAGTTACATCACAATTATGTAACGCAGCACCATCACTTTGGTACGAAAATTGCGGCCATTCAATTTGCTATTGCGTGAGTGATCTTCTGGACGTACATTTTTGGTCGTAATGGAAAAGTTTTTCGATTTTTCATGAAAAGGCGTTAACGTAACATATCAACTTTTTATGACTTTCCTCAATCTGGCTATTCGCTACGCAAGCTAGTAAGTGCCTCCCGTTGTGTAGAATTTTCCTCCTTCCGAACACGTCGGTATAATCGGTTCCTTCATGCGTTAACTGGTTCTCCCGCAAATGTAGATTTCCCACAACTATGTAGGAGAAAAAAGGCAGAATAAGTACCTTTATAAACTTCACTCTCTCTCCTAAACAAGACGTTTCCGCGTCCTCCTTCCATTGGGAAACATTATTTTCCTGCCGACTTCTACCAAACCTCGCAATAAGTACATAACGATATGAATGACCCTGTATATACACATATATATATATATATATATATATATATATATATATGCCTATTTTAGTCATTTAGCTCAGGGTCACAACTCATACGGTCTTAGTATTATTTTCGCTCAGTATTATGATTTTTAAATTTTATAATTGTTTCCACCTGTATATTAATAGATTGGTGATGTGGTATTAGTGGTGGTTCAATATGCAAGCAAAGCCTCGTCTCTAATTAATCCATTATCTGAGGCCGTACTTAAAAGCAGTTTTAGAGCTTCTCAAGAGTTCGCTTTCGTTGTATATGTATATGTATTTGTATATATATATATATATATATATATATATATATATATATATATATGTATATGTATATATATATATATATATGTATATGTATATATATATATAGCGAGCGTCCAACTGCTCTAGTTTCTTTGTTTTTTTTTCTATCACTTGTTGCATCGACGCAGGCAAATACCATATGGCCTAGTAGAAATATTTCCACCAAGAATATCATAGTATGTAAACAAGCATGAAGAGGTATATGAATTTGAGCGTAAGCATATCACATTAAGTGTTCATCTATTTGTCCCTTCTTGCAACGCATGGTGGTAAGCAACGACCGCAAAAAGCGCCAACAGGCCTGTGGGTTGGGCCTCCTGTTTTTTTGGGACAGGCCAACGAACTGCGCCAACCCAGTTAGGCCGTCTCCGCCGCCGCCAATCAATGGATCAATTTTTATTAGTCAGCTCGTGGGTTCTAATAGTCACACAAGCGTCGATGAAATGTGCCGTACTCTCTCATTAAAATCGCCGCATAACTCTATTGACTTACGGCCACTGCGCCTGTGGCTAACGCTGGTGCGGCTACCACTTAGCTAGCCAAGGGCCTAAATACGGCCGTCACCCGTTAGGCAAAGCGGCGACCAAAAATGCCACTAGTCATGACATCAATGGTACTATCTGCCTAAAGTATAGAAATAATAATAATAATAATAATAATAATAATAATAATAATAATAATAATAATTATTATTATTATTATTATGATTATGAACTACAACATCGACGGCAGTATCTTAACCAGAACAAACACCGAGAATACTGTAATCTAGTAAAACCAAGGAAGGAGTAAACCAAATTGGAAGCATAAATATCAAAAATAAGACCAGCAGCGGCCGCAGTACCAACAATGGCGTATGAGTAATTGAGTCATGACGACATTCCATATATATACATATATACGTGTGTGTTTCTCTCTGACGTTCCTTTGGCGTGTTCATTTTTGTGAAGACAGTGAGCTCAACACGCCGCACGCTCGCGAAGGGGACGGCCAGAACAACCGAAGCAGAAGAAGAAAAAGAAGGAAAGGAAGAAGAAGAAGAAGAGAAAACAGAAGAAAAGGAAGAACAAGGAGAGAATCAAGGTGAAGATTACGCCCCTACTGCGGGTTGAGTGGAGTTCCGTCAATGGTGGCGAACGGCTGGAAGGCGCTTGCACCGCAAGGCGCAAAACCGAGCGCAGCGGGGAGCCTACAGCGTCTCTCCCGTACCACTGGTGGAAGCCACTGACCAACTAAAAGGTCGTCACCGTCGATCTATCATCCATCAGTATGCAATAGTTGCAAGAAAGTCCCCGGCAGTCAGTAGCTATTATCAGTGATTGACCAACGAATCATCATCTTCATAATCATCATCATCATCCTAATCATCATTTCGTGATCGAGATTTGTCGACATTTGTACAGCAAGACTGGCGAGACTATAGTGACAAAGCAGCGACAAACAAGAGGACGACACAGAGCAAAGGACAACACATGACAAGGCGCCTAATCAGCGCAGCCACTTGAACATCCAGGGCCGGCCAGGACCTGGAGTGAGTCAATCATCAATCTGCTGCCATCGACACGTAGATCAATGATTAGTATACAACAACAACACCAACAACAACAACAGCAACAACAACGCCAACAGCAACAACAACAACGCCAACAGCAACAACAACAACGCCAACAGCAACAACACCAACAGCAGCAACAACAACAATTGCTGAGGCAGCGGCAGAATCAGGACAGCTACCAACGGCAGAAGTACCGCGCGAGCAACAGCATCAATCAAAAGCGGCCGTCCAAGTGACCTCGACGACCTGCAGCGATAAGGGTGGTTCGGCAACAAACCCGAGGGTGCTGGTGGTGTGACATCTGGCCCCGGAATCAGACGCGGAACACTGACTCTCTTCTTCTACAAAGCATACATAGGTGAGTAATTGATTGTTTATCGTACGTCCCGCCGCAGTGATTGATGGTGCCGCTGGTGCTGAAGCCGCCGCTTCCGCCTTCGCCGCAATACGTAGTGGGGAACCAGGTATGATGGAAAATAAAGCTAATTTGTTGTTTCTGCTTCTTCCCTCCCACTTCTCTCGTTCACCCCCCCCCCCTGCCGGCGACCTCCGTCATCGTCCTCTGTTGTGCGGGGGTTGTGAAGTTACGTCGAGCCTCTATGTAACTTCACAGTTGTTCTAGCCATATCAGTATAGCTGTGAGTTAACACGATTACTACTATCAGTAAAACAGCAACAGCAACAACAACAAACAATGACAACAACTTGTATGAAACACTGTTACCATGCGGTTCCGCCGGTATCTTTGCGTTATCGCTGGCGAAACAGGCAGACTAGTATGAACTCAATTGGCCTAGCGACAGGAGGCTAGGCTGAGTAAGCGAGAGCGGAAGAGAGAGAGAGAGGAGTTATATAATATCGAGAAAGCGAGAGGGGTAGAGCTATATAGTGTCCAGATAAAGATGAGACAGAGAGAGAGAAGGTGAACGAGCAAAGCTAAGCGAGAATAAGACGGCAGCCGGGAAAGGGAAATTAGAGCGCATGGGAGATATTACGAGAAGAGGAGAAACAGACAGCGAAAAAACGACGGGAGATCTGTCTCTCCTGTCCTGGTGCCGCCCATATAGCATTGAGCTAGCGGCAGTGAGCGATTAGTCGTAGGCAAAGCACAGCCTAAACAGGACCGCCTGTGTGCCGTAAACAACAGTCAAAACCTGCTGCTTCGTGCCGTCGTTCAATCGGCTCATATGCCTCACAGCTCAGCGTTGTGAATTGAGGACTAACTCTCGTTCGCGGTGTACTTTGACTGTTGTTTTCGTTGTCGCTGTTGTTACTGTTGCTGGTTAGTGTGTTGCTGTTGTGGTTGTTGTCGTTGCTATTGCGAGCACACCCTTAGAGCTTTGGGCTGTTGCTGGCAACGCTACACCACGCAAACCAATAATTCCTTGGTCCTTCCGCCGGCCTGACGCCGACGAAGCCCAACCAGGACACACAGGCAGAAGGAACAGCCGGTAGGGCAGAGAG
>QVRM01004475.1:0-70143 GCA_003439945.1 Dermanyssus gallinae
GACCGCAATGGCTCGAGTTCAAGTCCGTGGACGTATTTGTCATGCGTGATGATGAAAAAAAAACAGCACAAAAAGCTAAATACGGCAACATTGGATATATTGCGTGCCGTGAACTTCCGCGTTGTGAACCAGTGGCTCGTTCGTACGCTTATGACGCAAGACGTGGTTCGAAAGAGCGTGACCGGTAATGAACCTCGCGTACTGGGGACATGGGCTATGGCTGGTAGGCGACGAAATAGTGCCGATTCTCAGCACGGCCAATGTTTCGCCTAAAGTCCTCCTACTTTCGGACGGAGCCGGAGCTTTGCTGTGGATCGTGCCGCACGAGCAGTAGAGGGAGGCTTTCGGTCGATGGTGTCCGACCGGCGACGATGTCGTCCTTGGCCAGGCCTATCTGCTGCTATTCTGGACGACCTTCATTAATAGGTCTAGTCTCGACGAAAGCCCTACAACTGCCTTTTAAAGGTGTGGCTCGCGCTGTGTGTGCGCTATGCGCTAGGGATGATTGGAAGATTTATTTCTGCGCCCGCTACGTGTTCGCGCCAGACCCTTAAGTTTATGTAACTCGAGCAGACCTGTATATATGCTTCTCCCAAGCAGGATTTATATATAGCCATGTTTTGACTTGACAAATTTAAACCTTGGCTGGGGATCAACCCGAAATGTATTTTTTTGGGATCTCTCAAGCAAGTATATGCTTTGAACCGTCAGAATTTTTTTTTCATTTATATATAAATATATATGTACGCCCTAATCAAACCGCGAGGTGCATATTGCAATATGCAGAAAAGATAAAGTGATGTTTATATATATATATACATTCTGAGATGTATCTCTAACGAGCACGCTTGCAACAGAGGCCAACAGTAGAAGCGAGACTTAGGGCTCGTCTGTGACACGTATCGACGATCGTCCTGGGGTCAGCATAGGAAACAGCTGTGCTTTTGGCAAAAAAGAACCAGGCTAGCGGCATTTATTGGGTAAGGGGGCTTAGTAGAGAAATTCACTGTGAAGAGATACACGGTATCACGCTGTGCCGCTTTAAAAAATTGTCCCACATAAGGCGTAAATATATAAATAATCTTTGTAACCTAGGCGGTAAAACGGCTAAAGGCACTGCAGCCGTCGATTTATGTTATAATAATAAATAACGACAGAGGTAATTAAAGACTGCGCACGTATCAATAGCTACGTAGTGTAAGGCAGTTATCCATGTTAATACTAAATATTCATTCGCGTCTCCCTATATGAACACTAGCAGACGTGTGCTTCCATCGAGCTACGTCTACTTTCTGCACGCTGTAATAGTAGTAGTGTGCTAAAATGTGATACACTATGTCTAAAGCATAAACAAGCCTCCGCATACAAGAACCCAACCGAATACTGGTTGGGTAGCAAAGAGTATAACTCACAATAATTTTTGGCGGTGATCTAGTAGAGGGAACCAGACGTTTATAAGCATTTTTCGAGTAGTTACTTAAAATGAAAATAAAAAGAAAGAACGTTTTAAGTGAAAATTATATAAATGGAGAGCACTCAACTAGTACTGCCTAACTATGACTTCATGATGATGACTATAACTATGCCCACCTGAGTGGACAACAAGTTTTGTTGGTGGTATATACATATGGTTCGTAAGTTTTACACATTTTAATCTAAACCGAATCATAACCTAGTGGAATTCTCCAAAAGCACCTGAAACGTACGATGGTCCTACGCGTATGTTTTAAAATCAATTCTACGTGTACTAGAACTAAAACATTTTTTAAGGAGGTTGTTTTTTTTACGTGTACTACTAGTTTAAACAACAGTAACGGATATGGTAAGAATCACCTGACAACCACAGATCATGTGTATTTGTGGCGGAATCAAATTATTTATTTTTCGCTTTTTTTTGTAAATTACTTTATCTAAATAGTATGCATACGTGATAGATCAACTGATCTGCTCGCTTTTATAACGTAGAACACTTGAAAACTGTCGCAATTGAAGCTGTTTTTCTTTGAATGATCAATATATATACAGATCATGTATAGACCGGCTAAATATGCCTATACAAAGTTTAGAAAAGTAGACGAAGACACGACAGACGCTAAACTCGGCACTCTAAAATGCATATTAGCATTCCTGATAAATATATTTGGCGTACATATGGCAATACATAACAATGTTAAATTGAGAAATGTTCATATTTTCTTGCCCTCATCTGGGTTGTTTAAAAATAAATAAATATATATATATATATATATATATATATATATATATAAATATATATATATATATATATATATATATATATTTTTTTTTTTTTTTTTTTATATATATATATATATATATATGAGCACAAGGGTCAAGACACCGCACCAAATATGACGAGGGTCCTACGAGCCTAATGGGGAAGCTATAGCTAAACTTTGAGCTGAGATTACGCGCTCCACTACGGTCGGGCGACGTCGCACCCGGGACGCGGATGTTTCGAAGTCGGAACAAATTCAAATTATATTTGAATTTATACCTATTAATGTAAATATATATATATATATATATAAAGACGTACCCGTGACGATGAACCACATGGTCGGCTATATTGTGTGTGGGTTGGTTGAAGATCGAGAAGCACCTAACACGAATCAGTTCAACGCAGAGCAGGCACTCACTCGCGGGGGGGGCAGCCGGCCAAATCGCGCGACACTAAAGCGTTTCAAAGCTCAGATTTGGCGGGCAGCCGCTGATGAAAGTGTTACTGACGTTGTTACAGGTGGGAGCACCTTGTCGCCTTAACTATACTGGTTTCCCAGCTGCTTCTCTGTTGCCGATCACTCTTCGACCATTCAGCTACTGATCGTGAAGGCAACAGTAATTAAAGGAACGATGGCGATGTTGGTGATGGTGATGAGGTTGCCGCTGCTGCTGCTGCTGTTGATGATAATAACAACGCACGTTCACGAGAAACAACACACAACAAATTCGTATCTTCGTACGCTGCAGAACAGAGCGGCCGAAAATGGTTGGCGTGAGTGAGCCTCAGATATCCTCGGACGGCCAACGAAGACGGCCAACCGTCGCTAACAAACACTTCGCTGCGGGTCTTTGCCGTTTAGACTCCGGAGAGAAAAGGGCGTCTTTACCGATAGACTCAGGGGAGAGAAAAGTACGCGCAATGAGTTAAGAAGGGAACGAAGAAACTTTCTTCCTTCAGGAACGCGTGCACACTTTACTAATTCGGAAGCAGCAGCTAATGAATCAGCCAGCCGTTGTCCAGATGACGTCTTCTAGTTGACGTTGTTGTTGTACATGCTGCTGCTGTCAGCTGCTGGCAACAATAACGCACCGACGTGAAGGCTTGTTTGTCGTCGGAGGATTTTTTTCTCAGTCAGTGATCGGTGATCGTGAGAAGATGGCCCGTGGAACAGTGGTTAGTATTGCTGTCGTGTGATTCCTTTGCGTCGTGGGTATTGCGGCGATTGGCGGGCGCTACAATACTAGCAGCAATCGTGGGCCGGCTCGTGGTGAAGGAACGGTGTACCCATCTTTTTCTCCCTAGCACTTTCTCTCGCTTCGTATCACTTTTGCATCTCTGTCTCTCTCTTGCTCCTCTGTCTGTTATATCGATCTTCGCTCTGTCTGTTATATCGATCTTTGCTCTGTCTGTTATATCGATCTTTGCTCTGTCTGTTATATCGATCTTCGCTCTATAGCTGACGTCAACCGAACAACTTTAACTTCACGATGAAGATTCTGTCGACAGTCGAATGACGAGGTGATCGGCATACGTACGCAAGCACGATCTTTCCTTCAACAAACATAAGCACCGTTCACCACCACAGCATCAGCGATCAGTGCAATCGAACCAGATCAGATTAGATGATCAGGCAGGGATGGATCGGGGATCGCGTCCCGAACACTACACGCTGGTGCCGTATCGAACTTTTGACGGACCAGATTAACAGACCTTAACTGACTGGTCCTGCCAGTCCAACGCGACAGATAGAGAGACAGAGAGACAGACAGACTACTAGGCGCCTAGAGTACAAAGTGTTTGTTACCTAACGACTAATTCTTCGAATGTTTCGTTTGTTAGCTTAGTAGCTAACTACTAGGTAAGGCGTACTACAGAAGTAATAATGATTGTCAATCGGGCCACCACCACTACAACAACAACAACACAAATGCCGACAACAGCTCAGGTGAGGCCTGTTGGTATCATAGAGCGTAGAGAAGAGATGCGCGCACGATCCTTCCGGATGGCTGGTGGTTCACGAATGGCGCGGCAGAGCAGCCGTCGCCCAATCTAGTAGCATCTGTGTCGTCCAATGTAGTAGCAGCAGCAGCAGCAGCTGTGTCGCCCAGTGTAGTAGCAGCCGTGTAGTAATAGCAACCGTGTAGTAGTAGCTGTGTTGTCAAGTGTAGTAGTCGTCGTAGTAGCTGCGTCGCCCAATGTAGTAGTAGCCGACGATGTAGTAGCAACTGTAGTGGCGGGCTCTGTTGCTTAATGCTGCTGCTGCTGCGGCTGCGGCTGCTGCAGTAGTCTGTGTGGCGGTGAGGACATCAACTACGACGCAGCGGCGACACCACTGACAATAACTTCGGTTACTGACTGAGCCGGCAGGCAGCTACTATAGGCCGTCTGTTAATAGTTCCCCGATCTGCCTGTTAGTTCTCGCTGCTGCTGCTGCTGCTGTTGCTATTGTTGTTGTTGTTGTTGCTGTTGTTGTTGTTGTTGTTGTTGTTGTTGTTGTTGTTGTTGTTGTTGTTGTTGTTGTTGTTGTTGTTGTTGTTGTTGCTGCTGTTGTTGTTGTTGCTATTGTTGTTGTTGTTGTTGTTGTTGTTGTTGTTGTTGCTGTTGTTGTGTTAATTGTTGTTGTTGCTGTTGCGGTTGTTTGTCTGTCTGTATCGCTGTTTCTCTGTTTTCCTCTCTCTCTCTCTCTCTCTCTCTCTCTTGAGTTCTCTATTTCTCTCCCGTTTCCTTTGCCCCCTCTCTCTCTCTTCTCTCGCCTTCCCTATGTATGTTTGTGTGTGCGACTTGCACCCTAAGCAGATAGGTAGGCGCTCTATTGCCGTGCTGCTTCTGCCACCAACATCATCATCGTCATCATTATCATCAGCATCATCATCATTAGCATCATCACTGCGATCATTTCATTATCATCATCATCATCATCATCATAGTGATCGCCGTGCTTCTGTCGCGACGTGATGTTTTGTTTTGTGTTATGGCTTGTGTGTGTGGTGTGTTTCACCGTGTGTGCCTGGATGACTGGGTGCAATCTGCACTGTGTATTTTGCTTGTGAGAGAGAGAGAGAAGAGAGAGAGAGAGAGAGAAAGAGTGAGTGTTGACGGCCGACTCCATGGAGACGCCGTGTTCCTCCTCGCCTCCGTCCGTTGCTGTTGACGCGGCTGGCCGCCGGTGCTACTAGTGCCGCATGTTGTGGGGAACAGAAGGGAAGAAGAGGAGGGGAGGGGAGGGAATAGGGGCATGGGGGGGGGGTTGATGGCTACTGGCGCAGGGGACAGAGAAGGAGGGGCAGGGGCACGGGGGGGGGGGGGAGGGAGAGGAAGGGCACTTGCCAACGACAACACTAAGCGAGACGACACACACGCGACCGGATCACAGCAGTAACACAATTGATGATTAAAGCATCAGCAATAGCTATGGAAACATCAACAACAGCAGCAAAAGCGGTGGCAAAAACTCTGGCAACAACAACAATATCGGCAACAACAAGAACAACAAGATCAACACTAGCAGAAACAACAACAACAAATCAGCATCAACAATTACAACAAAATCGACACTAGCAACAACAACAACAAGATCGGCAACAACAACAACAAGATCTGTAACAATAATAAGATCGGTAACAACAATAAGATCTGTAACAACAATAAGATCGGTAACAACAACAGCACCAACAACAACACCAACACCGCCACCAACAACACCAACAACAACAAGATCAATAACAACAACAACAACAAGATCAATAACAACAACAACAACAAGATCGATAACAACCACAACAACAACATCGATAACAACAACAAGATCAATAACAACAACAACAAGATCGATAACAATAATAAGATCGGTAACAACAACAGCAACAACAGGATCGATAACAATAATAAGATCGGTAACAACAACCGCAACAACAACAACAACAACAACAACAAAATAATCAGCTCTAATCGGCACGATTGAGTGTACGCGCTAGGCTGTACCTATGTATTATGGCGCGCCTTACACTAGCAGCAGGAAAAAAACAGCAGTACGGAAAACAACCGAAGTAGAAGCAACAACAACAACCACGACAATAAGAGAACAGAAATAAAGCCTCGATATCGATGAAGGCAAACAATGAAACAAACAATCAGTTATTGTTGTGCTGCTGCTGCTGCGTCCAGCGTCAATTGTGTCTTCACTCGTCCACATCAGTCGCAGTCATCGTCGTCGTCGTCGTCATTGGCTGCGACGCTCTTGTCTTGCAGTTTTAAGTATCACTCGGAAGAGAACCACCCCACACCCCGCGCCTCCCCCCCCCCCCCAGCAGGGGGGTATAGAAGTCGATAATCGGATCGCCCTGAAATTCGGATTGACGTTGGCGCCATCGCCACAGTAGATCAGCCATAACCCCCCGGGGCAACGTCTTTAGATTTCATGACAATTTCAACGGGGTATTTAGTGGTAGTGCTGTCGATTTGGCTGTTGTTCGTCTTGCTGGCATCTCGTTTATACCGTGATTACGTAATTAGAACATTTCCGAAAAAAAAACGTGTTCTTTGTGTGCCATCATTGTTGTTGGCACTGCTGTTGGTGCTAGGTGGGCGTTGGGGGAAGATGTGTGGTATTTTTGGTTATCTATCGTATGGGGAAATTGCTCTGTTGTTGACAATTTTGCCTTTGTATGGCGTTGTTGCGCCTGCCACCGCTGTCACTGTGACTACGCTTGCTCATGTTCTTATCAAAAGCAAGCAATATCGTGCTTATCATTAATTCAATCATTGTTGTCGTGGTTGTTTGTTTTAGTCGTTATTTTAGTTGTTGTTGTTGTTGTTGCTGCTATTATTGCTAATGTGCCGAGCCTTGTTTTTTTTTTTAAACATCGTCATTGCCACCTGCCGTATTCCTGTCGGCCATTTTCAGCAATCTGCTTAATTTGAGTAATTCAATTACAACTTAACAACGTAGGTAGCCGGCCGGGAAGTTCTGCAGCTCCAGCCAATGACCACAAACGACTTGGCTGTCTAAAGGTCGTCGATGGAGTGATTTGAATAAAGATTGCAAACGGCGGTTACCAAACGCTACCGAAGATCTCCAAAAAATTCCTCTCTTACTCATTATCAGTATGATTCTAATTCTAACTATGATTATAATAACGGTAACGTGTTTTTATCGTGTTGTTGTTGCTGCTGCTGCTATTATTGTGCCATATGTTAGGATCATGACAGCTACCGTTTTCTTCTCATCATTATCAGCAAACGAAAGGACACTCGTAAACTTAGTAAGCTTAGCGAGCAAAAATATGCCGAGCAGACGATGAGCACTTCTGCTCTCGATTACGACAAAACATTTATTCGTTTGTCTAATTATCGTATGATCACTCTTTGGTTCAGATCACGCCGATTAGAGCGTAGCGAATAGTTCAAAGCTTTTCGGACTGACCCTCAGCCAACATTTAACGTCTACGGGACTGCTTTCGCATTGCTTCGTAGGACGGACCCTATAAATAAAAATGTGCAGCAGTGGGGCTCGAACCCGTTCTGCACCTATGTGTATGTCTCCTCCGGTCGCGGGGCGCATGTAAATGCATCACGCTCGACGTAGCAAAAGCAACGTAGACCGGCTTTCTTTTCCTAGTTCTCGAAGAATCTCTTGGTTGGATTGAAGTTCGCATGTTAGATTTCTTTGGCCGCCCACATCGAAGCGGCCACCAGCTGATTCATTATACGTTCTTTTCCAGTAAGCGTCAATGCATAGGTATGTTTGACATAGAGCTGAACTAGCAGAGTCAAGAAGCCTCAAGTGTTGTCGTATAGGTACACCTGTGCTTCTGTCTCCTGTTGTGACTTCGGTGCCGTGTGACGTACAGTTTACGGTCGCAATGTTATATATATGTATATATATATATTTATATGCGACGCGTCTGGGTTCCCCCAATGCTAGTAGCGGTGAAAGCGGTGGAATGCTACTCTCGCAGGCATAGTTCTCCATCAACTTTTCCGCTCTATACATATGCACGCCACTCTGCTCAAATTCAATCGATAGTTTGGAGAATGTCCGACGCTAGTTCAGACTACTGATTCTAGTGATGTAACACTTCTTACTTTGAGTTTTTTGGACCAAGAGCTATGATTTAATTCGCTAGCAACCATGCTTTAATTAAGACAATTGTGAGGTGTGAACGTGTAATAGAATTTCCTCCCAGGGCACCCACCATGAAAGCAGCTGCATTCTCCCTGCACACAGCTGAAAGCACTATCTGTTGAGAAACTGTGCCAACTCGCATCGATCACTTGTAATTTCCCCCATACATTTTGTGATGTTCGTGAGGAACTTACCCCATCCTACGCTGATGGGGCCCAGTGTTTCCAGGGCAACAGAAACAAATGGCAAAATCGAAAGAAGCTAGAAAACAATAGCTTTTTGACAACACGAGGTATTCTCTTCTTCTCATGCCTATGTGTTCTGCGGCCCATTCAGACTCAATTGGGCTATGGCGCAGGTAAGACGACGTTGCATTACGTGAGACTATAACGTCCCAGACTGATCTCTGAGCGTGTGACGATAAGGGAATAGTAAAACATCCCATTATTATTATTATTATTATTATTATTATTATTATTATTATTATTATTATTATTATTATTATTATTATTATTATTATTATTATTATTGTATTTAACTCTTACTTTAAACAACGGTTGCAATTACGAGCAATTACGTGCATAACGCAAATTGAAAATCACTACAGATCCATAGAACGAATCCTCCTTAAAACGGCCTGTAACGTCATCTGTTTCGGAGAATAACCCTATTGCCGGTCCCCTGCAATCTTTTTTTTGTATACCTCTTGCCAAATGAGTTTACGAATAAGCATACTCATGGCCAACACGCAATAGTGTTTGAATAGCGGCAGTTACAAAACTATGTCATTTCATAGGCTCGGGGTTTTTATCAAACTTGTCCGTTTTGGCATACTCCGCTACCTGACTTAGCTCATCTCAGCTGCGACGCGATTAACGCGTACAAACAGCGGTGGCCTACAAAGACGGTTGATTTAAAACTATTTTTTTGCCAGTACGGCGTTACCACGGCTCAGACGAAAGGCTCAATCTTATCACACATCTCCCAAGTTAGCGCTAAATACTTATATATATGTGCTTGTTTCATTCAGACTGTTCTATTTTCTGTGTACGAGAAAGTTGCGTCATTGTGCTTTATAAAGCGCGACTGTTGCTTGTTGTCGTCTAACGTAACTTGCACTCGTTTCGTTTTAACTATGAAGGGTGCGATGAGCTATAACGACTCTAAACCATGGCATCCGTCCATTAACTGCAACGGGGAGGTGGCTAGTTTGTTGTAGCTACGCCAAATCCAGTAGAGATTATGCCCTTTTCTCATATTGCTCAGATTGATAATTAGATTCTCTGTCCCCTTACATCGAGACCGGACGCAAGAATCTTTGCAATGCCTTTCTCGAATGGTGTGCCGCAAACAGTATACAAGCTAGTCGTTATGATTTTATGTATAGTCAGCATCTTTGCAATAAATAAATTACATTGAGTTTTTCTATCATATCTAAAACGCAGACAATATGAAAAATACCATCTCCATGAGCGCGATGACCTCAAGAGTATCTCAAACGCGATCTCCAAAAAGTTGTGATGAACCGCATTGCCATGCACAAGTACCCCATGACATAAACGTGCTTATTTTTGGAGAACTACCAACATGACGTATTTGGAAAATGCTTTTGGACATCTACCAGCAGGTAAAATGTTTTTTTTTTTTCTATTTAACTTATCTTTATTAAAACATATAAGTCGTTTGCGTGAGGAGCGTTATGTAAGGTATACGCGACGGCATACAACACTACAATGCGGCTAAACTGACTGTATAAGGAAGTAAAAAATGCTGCAACAAAATGAAGGATACTGTTATTATAACCCGGTAAATCTATGTTTACATTTTATGTATTACAGTAACTTAATAAATAAATATATTTCATATAGTTATCTATGTGCCGCTTGCATGAGGTAAATTTAAGTAGAGCAGTATAACCTTGTCATGTTACGGTAGTGACCTTTATAGATTAATTTCTAATATTTTAAGCTGAACAGACGACTTAGATTGCCACGACGTATCTATCCCGATCAGATTATTGGTAACGTTCTCAAATGGATATTTGTCGTCTTGAAAGACTGTGCATTACTCAGGGCAAAGGTAAATAGGCCCTATCCAGATATTCAAATCTGTACAGGATTTCAAGATGAAAGGTTCTTGATCAGCCTAGTATTTATTTGCTCTGTTAATCAGACAAGTACAGTATCTTATCGATTATTACAGTTTGTACGCACTGTACATGCATGTATGGCACGAAATCAAATCTGCTGCAATACGTACTAAATAACATTGTGCAGCACTTAGCGAGTAAGAGCCTAAATCTGTGGCCGCATGTATTTGGTAAATATATTGTGGCAAAACACACAAATCAGTAACATTATTCATGTATAACAAAATTAACCCAGTTTGGGTTTGTAAATACAAACATAATATACATATGTATATGACAAACATGGTAAAAATGGTTTATGAGTATTCTCGCTGGAGCTGAAAAAGAGAAAGCAACACGGATTCAGTACAATCGGGTAGGTGATACAACGGACATGGGCCTCCACAACGACGGCATTTGCAGTCCTCCTTGGGTTCACGAAACCCAGCAGACCGGCACAGTACATGATGAAATCCATTAACGTTGTAGCGAGGTGACGACATGGGCGGCGAGACTCCTTCCAGGCCTGGTTAATCATAGGTGGTGATAGATAAAATTTGCTGGGAATCAGGGACATTTGAGAATACTCATACCAAAACGTTTCCAGAGCAAGTTTGTATTGTAATTAATTATTTTGTGTTGTAAAATAAGCTCATTCATGTAGACCTATTGTTATTACCTAGCCTGGTAGCCTTAAGACCAGTTTATTCATATTATATATATATATATATATATTAAAGTTTGTTTTCATATTAACGTATTAAGATTTTTTTACTTTGGTTGTTAACCTCATTATTCATTTTTGTCTAATTCATTTATTAGTTTTATAAAGCTACAACCCACCCCAAAATAATACTAACAGCAGTAATTATTATAATCACGTAATATTCTTGACATGGAAGGATGTGGAACTAACATTTTCTAGAGACATCACGGCTATTACTGCCTAAATAATAATAATCTAAAACAATTAGCGGTGGAGAGGCTACTCCGATGGAGACCTGGCAGGAGCTTTTGTTCCCCTGCCCACTCCCAAAGCACTAAGACTTCTAGGTGCTTTTAAGATAGTCGAGCTCAGTGAGTCTTTTCCGGGTGCCAACGCGCAAACTCTGACGGAACGGAAATCGGTGATTTGCCTAAAAGACCCAGACCAAATGCAAACGGCGAAAGTCTGAACACAGTGTGTGGTGTGGTTATACAGCAATGATTAGATATATCTGCATTCTGGGGTCGAATCCATGGAATTAACCGTCAGTGTACCGATGATGATATTTAAGGCTGCCTAAGAAGTCAAGACGTTGACGCAATCAAAAGAGAAGAATCAAGAGAGGATATATACCGCGACACGAGATGACAACGGGAACACAACAAAGGCGTGAAAATAGCCAGAGTCCACCATCGTTGTGATACAATGCCTATCTCGAAAGTGCGTATGGCCGGTGAAGGCTTTAAGGCCACATTGTGCACAGGATCCCCGCTGCATTGCTTACGATGTCATAAGTAGGAACGGAAAGCTTCCGAGTGTCAACAACGCATGCAGGAAATATGGTTGTCACGAACCGAAATATGGAAGTGTCAAAAGAAGGCTCATTGCGTCAACTGCAGAAATCTCCACGCATCAAATGATTGACCCATTGCAGAGTTAGGAAAGTTTACGGAAAAGCAGAACGAGTCAACCGTTAGCCTTTTCGCGTTTTCCTGTTACGGATGATTTTCCATCGCTTACAAAGATACCACACAGTGACAGCTTTGAGCCTCTCGAAAGACAGAATTCCTACGCGGATGCCGCTCGACCAGCTGCACAAAAACTAAAGCAGTTATTGCGCACAAAGATGACGAGAAGGAACTCTGAAATTTCCTGCCGCCAACTGCATCAAAAAGACCAGCTGCTCAACTACAAAGAAAAACAGAGCTCACAGGAGGTGCCTAAAAATGGGAGGTAGGAAATATGAACAGATCGAATAACTCTTCTATATCAACTAATATTGTCACCACTATGTTAAGAATATATGGAAGAAAATGCGACCCATGATATCAACATGGCTGGAAAAAAACCCACTGATCAGAAGCATCATCTTATCTCGAGTCTGAGGTTAGCATCGACCATATGAAAGCTGTTATAGACCGAAGATCCAGAGATCCCTGCATATCCTAGAACTGCTGATCGTACTCCAACCTAACCAAAACCGGCCAACAATCACACAGCACCAGTGAACCCACTCATGACAACATAACAATGGCTTGTCCTCTCTCTAAGATCCCATATGTTTGCACGCATCGTGGTTTTCGAACTTCAAAAACACCAAACGACCACATCACTTGCCTCAGCTCCCTAATTCCTCCTCGAAGTCTACCTATTGGTAATTGTCAAATACCTTTTACCGAGACTAGATTTAATCTAATCCGAATTCATCAGTACGGGTTCCGACACGTGCTTGCCTTTAAGACTTGATGCTTCGATTTTAAGTACAAGACTTGCCAGAGTTATACCTCGTGGAGCAAGAGCCGCAACATACATCACAGCATTGAGCAAGTTCAACTCGGGACTTCACCTTAGGAGCTGGAACCATCTCATGATGGTCCCGTCGCTAATGTTTGCATTAACACCTCATCAAGTGCAAAAAATGACGTTGGCCAAAATCATTCAGTATATATAATAATCAAGCTGAAATTGACCTCAGACATCTTCAAGGTGAGTGCACTCACCGTATGACTGCACTCAACACAATTGACAAGGGATACATCACTTAAATAGTGATACAAATCGTGTACGTCAAGCAGAGATGAAACTACTAGGAGTGGTACTCGTTCTGCCGCCGAAGCCCTGCTGTCTTCAAACATAATGGCAAATCGACAAATACCTATGCTCTACTACATCACTGGGGCAGAAGAGTCTCTTCTCTTTTAGCTGAGATATGCGATCACGATTCTGTCGGCCGAGAAATAAGGGTGCGGGGATATCCAGCTTCCAAGGACTGATTTCTAAGACGTTGAAGAAACTTGCGGTTAACTTCGAGCTGCCCCATCCCAGCGCCTTCACCCAATCGCGACTGAAAAACATAGGAAATTAGAGATTGTTAACAAGGTATAGTCGCAAAATGCGAGTAATACTGCTCTACTTTACTTGAACTTCTACGAAAAAGTGTGGTTTCACCTCGCCGCCATTCGCCACTTTTCTTGGCTTAATGTGTATGAATTTCGGCAAAACCGCCGAGAAACGAGACAGTGGCATTACAGAGGCTCGACAGCCGCTACCCACGTCTATTGTAGCATCAGCACTCTCGATCGTCACGACTAACGGTTCGACGTAGGGCCTCACTGTTCGGATTGTAGGAACTGACCTTGCAAATTTCGTACCTGAAGTCTTCTTAATGCTGGTTGTACTTGTATGGCAAACGTTCCGTCCATCTATTTTTTTCAGCTGCTAGGTAGATTACCACTGGGTTGCCTATGCTGACAGGCGACCTTTAGCGTCCGGTCTTCCCGTTTTATGAATTTGTGTGTGTCAGCTTTGTGGTCAGGCTTTCACAGCGACAGCAGTGACCTGGCACCAGGCCACGGCTAGCGCGAGCCGGACCTGTACTGTCCTTGCAGTCTGAACTTCCTATCGGTTGCATCCTCCAATGCAGCATAGTTCCTCGCTGCTGTGTACCAGTAACGACCTTGTTTACCATTAACTGTTCCTTTCGCACGAACACTGACCCTGCCTCGTTGACTGCATCGTCAAGCGTCTTGCTAGTGTCTGCCTTGTGCAAGATCTAATTCTTCATGTGGTCGTTCTTGACACCGCTGATGAACTGTAATTGCAGTACTGTCGTTAAAAAGTCACTAGGCCACTCACAGAGGTTGTAGCAGTAGCACATTCTTCAGTGGCACGTTCTTCTGACGTTAACTCGTTGTTGCTTGCATTATGGCATCCTGCCGACCGCAAAGGTGGAAGTAAGGCTTGAAAAAGGGTCGGTCAAAAAAGGTGGTAACCATTTCGTCGTCACTGCTGTGCCATTACCGTAAATACAACGATCACTATAACAGCAATCGCTCCTCATCAAGTTGGGTTTGCCATAAGAGGAGGTGCACACGCCGCACTGCATACTATACGCGTCGTTTTGCAAGCAGAAAGCCCGAGACAAGAGTGCTAGTTAAACCTTGCTTAGAGCACATATATAACCGTAGAGCCTACAACCGGCTTTCCAACAGAACGATTCACTAGGGCCAGTATTTTTTTTGTCGTAGCATTTCTGTGTCAAGTCTAAAAACCTACTTTAACGTCTGACACCTGGTTAATGCAATCTAGGGTGGTCTCGCGGACGTTATGGCGGAGTCTATTTATAAGCCCTAGTTACACCTCGAAAGCCATCCAAACTATCATGCAAGCTTTTTCCGAAGTAATTCACACGACACAGAATGACCTAGATGCTCTGTCATCCCGTGTCGTGTGGATTAGTCTGATGTTCCCACGGGTTTATTAATGCCCACGTTTTCTATTAAAACGAGGAGCTTTTGCTTGACAACTATGCAGCTGCTGGCAGCCTTTGGTTAACGGAAACACAATCTTGTCTCAGCATGATTTAACGATTGTTACGAGCCCCCCAGATTTTCCAATATACTGACAAAATTGCTGCTTACAATTAATTATATTACTAGGGTTATTTTAGGCGACGTATCGAAGCTCAGTTTAGAAGGGAGAGTATGGAAAAGAGCAAGCTTTCCAATAGGCTTTGGAGGTCTTGGTATTAGAAGTACTACAGACCTTGCAACGGCCTGATATGCCGCGTAATTAAGCACATTTAGATATATAGTGCAGAGACAATGAATTTATTAACGAAGTCATTTAATAATGGGGTTAGCATAATATGAGTCTTTTGAAAATTTAGATTATGTGTTAAAATCCGGGCTTCCTTAGGTATATTTAGGTATATTCAGGTAGAAACATGCCAGGCACGTGTGTTTACACGCAATATTTTCTTCCTTTGTCGATGATGCTTGGATGTATCAGCGCAAAACCGTACACGGGCATTAGCCTTACGGAAAAAACAAATGAAGTTGTGGTCAACGCACATGTTATTAATAAAACGCACTTATATTTTTAAAAAAGCGTTTTGTCTGAGACAGATTATGTTATTGGCTGTTTGTAGAGGGATTGCAGCTTCTATTATAAGCGTCATGGAATGACACAAAATTAACTGATGACAGTAAAAACATTCACTAGTCACAAGTCACAATCACTGTAAGAAGTAAGCACTAATGAAATAAATAATATTAATTATTATCCTTAACAGGATTATACATTAGTGTAAGTATAAAACATGCTTTATTCATAGTTCCCAACTCAGGCCATGACCACTTGTATGAAATCATCTTTAATATTTTTCAATGGCGTGTACAGCATTAGATCCTTTCTTCAATTTTTTTTCGAATCATAAATTGCAGCTATTTATGTTCCGTGGTTATGATTATTGAAATTCCCGCTATACGTTCGCTTCCTTAAAAGTTTAATGAGCAGCATCCGTGGATCTCCTTCCGGTCCTATGCGGCGATTTTCAACAACAGACGTTTTGCAGATTTGCCAAGAGAGAGATAGCCGCAAGTACTTACAAACATGGCCACAATTCGATGATAACTGTCGGCATTACGATCATCTTTTGCCAGTAAAATATTGCTCCGTTCCGAACTCGCCCATGTTTACCACTTGTTAGATTAATTCTAAGTACTCGCGCATGAACAGGTTGGACTCGTTACATACAAAGGCCGTGATACACTCCTCGTACAATCTGTTATTTGTATCTAGGAAAAATTATATATATATATATATATATATATAATTGCGTGACTACAATAATTAGCTATGAGCATATTGCGTTTATTACATAAAGCACTTTTTGCAGAACGCTATTCATTGATGTCTTAAAACACGAATATGTGTAAGGGCAAGCTAATTTCTACATAAAACAATCTCATCGCTCGCAAAAATACCATCTTCATTGGCAATTCTTTTTTGTAAACTAAAAATAGAACTATAGACGGCTTTTCATCACCATAATATAATTTGCAGACTTCTGTGTTGGGCCCTCGATTAGAAAGATACCTACACGAGAAAGCTCAATAGGACACGCGTATAAATTGACTGCTTTTGACATTTTTGTGGCCAACTCTGTGAACAACTACCTACGCCCAAAAAAAGCTAGGATAGCAATGTCTTAAACAGCTTTTATTCAGCTTAATCTATCTTTGATTACCTTATTTGCCTTTTTATTCAGTCAAGGCTGAGTATAACCAGTTACATTTAAATCAAGTGTCCTAATGGTTACAAACTCTCTATTTTTAAGGTTGTATTATTTCTCTTGTGATCATTATCATTGTAGGGTATTTTGAGGAAATGCGTTTGTGACTTAAATTATTTCCGGCATTTATTTTGTCTTTACGTGCGGAAACGTTGACAACTAATTTGGAGCGACTGGTCCAGGATTTGAACGCACGAGCTCTTGTGTGTAAAGCAATAGCTTTCACATTAAGTTATGTTTTTGGTTCTTTCTTTTGCGGTGCGCGTCTGTATTCATACGATGCAGACTTACGTACATTTGTTGAGTCTGTGGGCACGCCGGCAATTAAAAAACACACAGTGGGAGACAAAAACTTAGATGTTGTAGAACCGCCAAACTGCTTATGTTTTGCTTGCGTCAAGAAAAAACAAACCAACTTTAGGAGCGCAGCAACATTAACCTTTTGCGTTGCGAGACGCATCTGGCGCATTCGCGGCGAATCGCAGCTGGCTAATGGTACGAGGTCGCACCGAATAGACAATTCGGCCTGAGTAGACAGTCCCTTACACCAGCCTGAACATCGAGAGGTAGGTGCTGGATTGAGGAGAATAAGAAGAATTCAGGGTGGAAAAAGTAGCGCCAAACGGGCCAAGAAACGAGCAAGACAACAATATTGATACGAAGCCAAAGAAGGAAAACAAATAGGGTGAACGAGATTGCAAGGGAAAGCAACATAGAATATATATATAGAGAGAGAGAGAGAGAGGGAGAGAGAGAGAGAAAGGAAGAGCCGTCAGAACATCCTTGCGGGCGCACGCATGATCACGACCGCGCAGGTTCATTGGTAAGCCGTTGCTGCGTGAAGCCTGCAGGGCCTGCGGCCGTGCATAGCTGCTGTGCAACGCTCGCTGCAACCTAGTTGGCTCGCCGAAGAGAGAAGAACTTCGTTCGACCCGCTGTCTCTTTACCACAACGTCGTAGTAACGAGCAGCACCAGCAGCAGGACTTGTAGTAGCAGTATCAGGCTTTGCGGGCGCCGGACAACGACGCTGAATTGCTTGCTGCGACGCTGAAGTGTGTCGACTAAGAGCCGACGGAATAGCGGCTAAGTGAGTGATCAAGTGTGTGAGCGGTAGAAGCTATGCGTGTTCCTCAGCAGCCGCAGCAGCAGAAGCAGCAGCAGCGGTAGCAGAAGTGATACAGCTGTGAGTCAGTGAGCAAACGAGGAGAACATCGTTGATACGTCTGTCTGTCTGTCTATCTGCATTCCATACTGTAGCGTACAACTAGGCTTGTTCTACCAAATGATGCCAGGCTATCTATTTCCCTCCTTTCCTATACCTTATTCTTCTATATTTCCTTTACTCTTTTTCTCTTATCTCTCTCCCCCTCTTTCTACCCCCCCTCTCTCTACCTATCTCTCTCTCTCTCTCTCTCTATATATATATATATATATATATATATATATATATATATATATATACCTCTCTCTTTCTCCCGCTGGTGAAGAGTTCACCCAGGCAGCGAGTTGTCTCTGTCCCTCGCCACTGATCTTCTCTGATCCGGGTTCAGTAGTCCCTGAAGGGTGGGCTTTTTTCCATTGCCACAGCTGAGTCGGCCATTTCCACGGTTCTACGAGGGCTAGTCTAGGCTGGGCTGGGCTTTCTCCACTGTCGCCGCTAGTTGACTCCTCGAGACATGCTCGCCCTCTTCGGGGAATAAATCTCGTCGTGCGTGCCCCTCGGTTGCCCCTTGGTTCGATTCATCTATTCGTTCAGTTTGGCACCATACTTTATCAAGCAGCCTCAGCAGCGGCAAGCATATCATGGCCCGCGAGAGGCACAGAAGATGTCCATGGTGGACGAACCGGCTTTAGGCTCTCCGCTCCTAGGCTTTGAGCGGACCGATGCTCAGCAAAAAAAAAACACACACACATAGACCTAGTTTAGTCGCGGGCATCCCAAGTGTCTCAACAATCGCAAACGACCGCAGATTTGCGTAAAAGCATTTTGCTTCCTTCAAAAAGAGCCAGCCTTGCTACCTGTATATACGTGCCTATACAGACTAAATGGCACACGCGTTGAAAGAGGCGTGTCCAGGACGAATAATAATAATAAATCTGATCAAGAAACCGCTCTTATATCGGCAAACTAACGAAAAGCGTGAGACAGGCCGTCAAAAATAAGAGCCCTAAAAGAAAAGTTGAGCAAATGGCGCACCAGTATGTGGACAAGACGCCATAGCAGGCAAGACGTTTTAATAGCAGCGGACAAATACGATGACAAGAGGATTGCATACAATATGTACACCGCAATAATTACTATGGTAATTATTACTATAATTTATTATTTTAAGCATTATTTATTGTAATCTTTAGTGTTACTATCATTTGTATTATTTATTATTAATTTCAATTCAATTCAAACATGGTTTATTTACGGAACTGCATACATTCACATGCTTAAGTTCTCGTTATAAAAAGTAGTACAAGGGTTTGGGATAAAAAGAGCAAAAAAGATAATAAAAACAGAGGTAAACATCTATACCATATGATTGGCGATACTGACCCACAAAGTAAAGGAGCACACTGAGCTATAACTTGAAAGACAATATAACTCAAAATGACAACAAAAACTGAAAAATTAGACCATTGCTTTAAGTAAATCCCCCTTTTTGGTCGTGTATTCCGATTTAAAAGCCATCTTTTGACGTCTCGGGCAAAACAGATTAGGGAGTTCGAGTAACGAATTTCCTGCGGGATGCTCTCCCACACGACGGGCAGTCTGTACACAATAGATTGGATGCTAGATCTTTTCTGCACGCGAGGTATTACAAAAGTGGTGGCCTGTTGCGAGGTTTTCCGCCGCTGAGGGACTAGAGGGAAGGCAACCTCAGTAGGTACTAAACTACGGCTGATCTTGTAGCCAAAAATAGCTACTTGAAGACGATACAGCGAATCGATGGATAGAATCTTATAGTCACAATATATATTTTTAACAGATTGGCTACGTCTCATCCCAAATATAGCCCTCAGAGCATCGTATTATTATTATTATTATTATTATTATTATTATTATTATTATTATTATTATCTGCAACAAATACGTACGTGCGTCTTTCTATAATTGAAAAGAAGACACGCAGCAAATGTTTACATTGTACATTACAAATGTACACATAACAGTGTGCCAATTTCAGAGAACAATATAAATTGGTCACTCGGCGCATGAAAAGTCCCAACTACTATTTCGCGTTTACGACAATTCTAGATTCGAAGGATCTTTCATGATCGATCTTGTAACGCTTGCTGCTTCAATGTTTTCAATGGTGCAGGCGCTGTAAACTCAGCATTTGAGGCTTTCTGAGACATTGTTTTCAGCGCTTTAAATCATATTTTTCCTTGTCCAGGATGATTTGCTTAAATACTCTACCATAAAGATTTTGCTTTTTTTGCCAGGACTATGCCGGCTCGCCGACGTCGTACAGACAACGCGTATTGCTGGCTGGATAAGGTTATGGCTCTGTTGAGAGTAGTTAAGTACGTATTCGAAAAGCCGGAAGCATTACCAACATGCCACCTGTGGACGCCAATAACTGTATTCTGCAAAGCTCTATTGCTCGCGTTGACAGGTGGCACGTGTCAGCTCTGGAATGTTATAATTAAGACTTGCCACGCCGCAGCGTGTTCAGCAGTCCAGTCAATAGCCTAGCTAGCAAGATGAGAGAAGATCCAGTGATGTGAAAGAACCACTAGTTGCGACTACATGTGATGTAGATGTTTATAATTTGCCCAACCTAAGAGTGAATAAACTATACAAATAAATAATTTAAACCGGCGGCTGATAAAACGTTTAGTGAAACTACCACTGCACTGACTGTGGCCGATAACCAATCCTAGTGGTATCGCCGACGAACTAAGTCGGCATTTTGCTACCACCGGTTCGGACACTGCCATGGGGAGACATGGGGGGAGGGCTCGAAGCTCAAAATAAGGTCCAGTGAATGAGTAAATGATGGGTCAACAAATATTTTCTTTAGGCTAGATCCTGTGCTAATGCTCGGTGATATCTTATTTATTTCCAAGCAATAAGCCAGGTGGAGCTTGTGCGCTATGAGCGTATCCGGACGACTACTTCGAGTAGCGACTCCTTCAATCGAAGGCTCCTTGGCTGCAAATATCATCTGTATGCATCTTTTCCATGCGTTCAAAGTACTATCCGCTTTACAAAAAAAAACAATGTAAAACTACGACATTTATTTACACATTTGCTACCGAGCTGGTTAAGAATGTCGGCAAGATTTTTGAGAAAATTGTATTGACACAGCTTTATAAACAACTTGAGCCTATCAACTCTCTGTTAGCTCCTTAGTTTGACTTTCGACGCAGTCGTTCGACTGAACTCAAGCATTTACAACGTCTTAAATCTGTCTGGGCTCATTCTTGGAGTTGCTGTGACTTTTAATGTCTTTTAACCGTTTATAATTCCTTAAGATACTTCAAGGGCTAGGGAATTCAGTAGGTATTGCCGTGTGGTTTTGCTCGTACCTATACTCCAGAAGCCAGACCGTGAACGTTAAAACAAGCAAATTCGCATGGCGATCCATTGACATCGGTGCTCCACAGGGTTGCGTTCTCGGCCTTGTCTGTTTTATACTTCGTATACATTTCATACTGTCAAGCATTCCAAACGAGAAACTGGGCAAGCCGATTGCATTCGCTAACGATACCACGACCGTCCGTTCCAACCGGCTCACGTCTTCCAATATTGACTTTGAATTGGTACACGGCTTTTCTCTGGAGAAAGTTGCAATTGCTGTTATTACATTTGGACTCTTTTTGCATGTAAAAAGTTGCTCGTGTGGAAACAACAAGGTGTCTCAGCCTTATGCTCCATTATTACGTGACGTGGCCTTGGCACTTATTATCTCGTATCTGCGTACCATGAGGGTGGTAGTTGTTCCCACTAGTGTCTTGATTACAGTTTACAGTTTAATTATAGTTTTGGCATCCACTCGTTTCGGAGGCTTGCAGTGCCCTCTGAGCATCATCAGAATGGGTAAGGGCGATACTTTTATGATAGAGCTGCCATTAGTCGGTAGACTCCGCTTTGTGACCATAAGCTTAGTTGCTTTTTGAGAAAGCGGAGAATTGATGAACGCGAAGGTGAAAACTCAAAGTGTGTTACGGTACGTATTTAGCAAACATTGTAACGCTTTTGTAACCTATCGTGACAATTCCACCATTTTCGGATACGATTATCCTAACGAACGGACTACCGAAAATGGTATGCCAAGATCAACTTGGGGCTTTGCTGTGGATATAAACTGAAAATAGTATATGTCTAAACCAAAGCCTGGCCATAGTCAAGATCTTCGCATCGAGTACCTTAAAAAAGTGAGATGACTTCTTCCATAACAGTGCTTTCATATATATATATATATATATATATATATATATATATATATATATATATATACTCGCTTATAAACTAACGTGTATACATTTACATGCAATCTATTTTAATAAATGCATTTTTATTTATATTTCGTATTTTAACAGTCAACGTGTTAGCAGAGAACTAGATATTTTGTCTCTCTCTGAGAATACAGGTAGTTCAATAAGTTCTTAGAATGAGCTTTTTAGAATTCGGATTTTGGCACGCTTTCACCGCTAATAGGAACTGCAACTTTTCGACTGCTAGCGCTCAATATATTATGGTGATTGGCCGTTGCGATTTCGTTTGATAGCTTTTCCCGTGCAACGTATCGGCGTGATTTTTAAAAATGGAGAAAAAAGAGTTTCGAGTGGTTATCAAGCATTTTTATTTCAAAGGTTGGAATGCGACCCAAGTAAAAATTGAGTTAGACGAGACGTACAGTGACTCTGCGCCATGTTTTGCCACTGTTTCCAACTGGATTAATGTGTTAAAAAGAGGTCGCAGGAGCACCGAGGATGAACTACGTCCAGGAGGCCAAAAAACGGCAACTGATGAGGAAAACGTAGAGAAAGTGCGAAAAATTCTTGGCACAGATAAGCGAATGAACATTAAGGAAATAGCGGAGGCATTAGGGATTAGTTTAGGCAGTGTGCATTTTATCCTACACGAAAACTTGAAGATGAAAGAGCTTAGAGCAAAATGGCTGCCGCATTTGCTCAACCACGGCCAAAAAGACGCGCCTGTTTTGGCTTTACAGCGAAATTTGGCCAAGATGTCAAACAATCTGTCGGATTTTTGGTGCAGATTCATGACCGTCGATGAAAGCCGGGTTCATCACTACACTCCCGAGACCCAAGAAGCATCTTGCCAATGGTGTGCACCTGATGAAGGACCTCCGAAGAGGGTGCGGACAACGGCATTGACCGGAAAGGTGATGGCTACAGTTTTTTAAGACCAACGTAGAATAATGCTGGTCGACTACCTTGAGAGCTGTAAAACGATCACAGGAGAATATTATGCAAGACTGTTGGACTGCCGTTAGCAAGAACTCATCGTGAAACGGCCCGCTTTGCAGAAGAAGGTTGTCCCGTTTCACCAGGGCAATGCTCCTGCACACAAGTCCCGGCAAGCATCGGCAAAACTGGCCCAACTGAGGTTCGAACTTATTGAACAACCCTCCTATTCTCCAGACCTGGCCCCCTCAGATTATTTCCTCTTCGGACATTTGAAGAATAGTCTCGGTGGAAAGCGTTTTTCCAGTAATGAAGAGGTTAAGGCTGCTGTCAATGCCTATTTTCAGTCTAACGACGCGGAATTCTACTCAAGAGGTATGAAAGCTCTGAAATCTCGGTGGGAAAAGTGTATTGAGCTTCTCGGGGAGTATATCGAATAAGAAAAATTTAAAAACATGATTTGGAAAATTCTCGGTTTTCATTCTAAGAACTTATTGAACTACCTGTAAAATAGGAATATGATGCGTAGTAGTAATTTTATAAATAGAAGTAATATATTTTATGTTACTTCTATTTATAAAATTAGTAACATCGTATATGATCGTGAATGAAAATGAAAACAGGGTAATAACGGTGCCAAGTGATCATCATCACAAAACGTTATAATTTTTACTGGTCGTCTTCTCATAAGTGTGGTGTAAGTGCAGTCGAAGGAGATCAATCACAAACTCCATGTCGCTACTCGGCACGCATAGGGGGCGTTTAGAACAACGCAGCGAGAAGCCTGCTCAAGCTGCTTCCCCACAATGCTTCAGCGCTCGAGAACCTCGAGAAGCTCGCATACATGCAGCGCTTACTCACACTATGCCACTCTGTGCATGAATGTGCAGAGAGAGAATTTCGTCAATGAAGTTTGAATGACGTCTCGAGCTCCGATCGGGTAGAATCGTTCGGCGACATCATTTGTGAGTTCGTCGTAGGACGCTGTCAGTTTGCGCTGCTTCATTATGAACGCGTGGCGGTTGGTCTAGCGTGCCCGTAGTTGTAACCGCTGGCGTTGTTATCGCCCTCATTGAAGTCGTTGTTGGCACTTTCAGTATATGGTCATCCGTGAGTGTGCTTCATTTGAGCGGAACGAGGTGGACTAGATGAGCGCCTGCCTACTCACGTCTTTTTTTTTTGTTCTGGGAGGTTTCGGGAATGCATGATGCACATGCGCCACTAGCAGCCTGCGTGACTAGTGTGAGACTCGCAAACCCACTAAACCCGGATTCCTCCCCACCCCCCAGGCTCGGTATTACTTTGGCATTACATCGATGGCCTACTCACGTCTACCTGGCGGCAAATAGACCAAGCTAGGCTCCATGCTCAGGCGCAGCGTCAAGAAAAACCGAGGGCATGCATGAGAAAGGTGCCGGACAGCTGTGACGATGACGAGAACGACACAGATGAGAAGGAAATCTACCGGATTACACTAAATGGTTGCGCCGCTGAAAGAGTTCTTTAGTGTATTGGCTCCTTAGTCCCTTTTCATCTAACGTCACGTTTTGCTGTTGGGCAAAAAAAAAGAAGCGAATCACGATATGAAAAATGCAGTTACCAATGCACCAGAATTCTGCTTAGCTAGCATGCGACTTGCGAGAAGAGCTTGATGAGAAAATGAAACGGAACATACAACACGGTGACAACAGTTAATAAACGTATACAAGTAGATAGAGAGAGAGTAGAGTACAATTGTCTATTGGTATCGCGCGTGATGCTGCTATACGAGCAGCTCTGCTTGTAATCTACTGTTAAAAGCCGCCAACATTGGCACGCTTTAGTACAAGCACTAACGCTATGACGCCATGGCTAGAAAACGTAGATTTGTGTGAAGTGATGGTATATAAGGTAATAGGTATAGGTAGACCATAGAGTTACAACACTATAAAGCAGCAGCCAACACTATGAACAAGTGGGTTCGATTACGCCGGGACCCTCTCCCCCGGTGGCGGTTCGCGTCCCTAACACACGTGGAAGAGGAAATTACGGCCTTCACGGCTCGAGTCGAGGGGAGTGAGACATTTAGGGAGCAGACGCTTAAAGTGAGTGCCTTTTAGTGCTTCACACGTGTGTATAAACATGAGGACACATATATGTACAATGAAAGGCTCAGCTCCCTACGGAGACGTTGTTGTCGTCCTTGGACAACTAAGCCTTTGGGTTTTATTTCCATCTTCTTCTTTCATCTCCGTATCTATCCCGTTTACTCCTTCTGTTGCTGTTTTGCTCTCTTGCTTTGCGGGCGATTGAGTCCAGGCGGTACACCGAGCGGAGGAGGGGCCCTCAGGCAGCGGCAGCAGCAGCAGAAGCAACAGCAATAACACAGAAGCAAACACGGGTCTGAGCAAATGCCAAACAAACAAATGGCCCACTCCAATGGGGCCCAACGGGCGAATAAAATAATTGACGACAGCGTTGGCCGCTAGGGCCGAGTAATAGTGATCCTCTTCGGTACCATTATGTTTGTTGTCGTTGTTGTGCTTATTATTATTATTATTATTATTATTATTATTATTATTATTATTATTATTATTATTATTATTAATACTATTATTATTATAATTTGTTTTTTATTGTGGCAGAGAACGATGTGCTGCCGCTCTAATGCCGCGGGCATACAAGCAATACGTGTGTGTTTGTTGCAACTTACGTTGCCTGGGGAACGATATTAAGATTGCATTCTCTAGCATCTCAATGAGGCGGTGGCTCGCCCAAGTTCGTATCTCCTCTAGTGAGTTCTCCGTATATAATTATGCGATGAATGATAATATAATTTGGAGGGAGAGCCCTATTATCATTCAACCAAGCCCTCACTGAAAAATAAATGAAGTGAAGTTTTCGGAAGAAACACTCTAGGGGATATTTTGCTTTGGGAATGCTTAGCAGGTTTCATCATCACGTCGCGACGAGACTCTTTAAAAAACAGTTACACAATACGTGTTCTTATTGTATCTGCTATTTAATTCGTTGTATATATAGAGATATTTGGTTCAGACGACGCTTATATGTGCTATCATGGAGTTCACATAAGGGGTCAACCCCCTCTCCCCCAAGAAAGTGCCACAATTGCGCCACGCGAACGTTTTTTTCCTAAACACATTTAATTCCTAACGCGTGGTAATTTCAAGTTTCCTTTTTCTTTTTACTTTATGGTTATACAAAAGGGGGGCTCTTCGTAGTTTTCCACTTGCTTGCTACTCTGTGCGCCCTCTTATCTCACGCTTGAACTGGACGGCGTTAGCGAAGTATCCGTTAAACCGGTCTTGTTAAGCACGTGTCCGGATGGTATTCGATGGTCGGAGGTCATCGGAGTCTCGTGTTTTATTTTTATTAGGTTCGTTACGTGGCACAGTGGGTGCAATTACCGGCAGTACCGCGGTGCCACAGCTATGATGAATTGGGGCTGCGTTGCGGCGCCAGCCCCATGTTATGCTCGAAAATCGAATCCAGCGACCTAAACGACATCGATAATCGCTCGCTATAGCCCACTCGTGCAGTAGTCGAGTTCCGTTGTTTCGAACGTACACCATGTTTAGTTCTTACATAGGACTTCGGTTATTAGATCCACATATTTTCATAGCGTCCAAATATTTCCAATCGAATCAAGTCTTTAAGTCTACTTGGTAAATCGAAGAGGTTTCGGTGGTATTCGTCTCGTATCTCGAAGACGATACGAGATTAGACCCTTCTCCGGCCGTCGGAGACACAACGTGCGCTTTTCTTTGGCTCCGCTGCGTACAGCCACGCAGTCTCCACGATACCGGTCGATGTCGTATGCCGTGTGGATTTCTAAGATGTCGTTTCATCTCGTTTGAGACATTCTATTGTATGGCTTCGCATAGGATGACATTTGTAACAGGCGCTCATACGCACCCTACTAGCGCTGTCGTATATACCGTTTCGACAGTGCGGCTTCACTATGGAACGAGGAGCGATGCTGTGAAACGACTCCCCGGAGGAAACCGGAGGCCGTTTACAACATCTGTGGTCGCCGAGAGTTGGCGGCCGCGAAGTCGGGACGAAGCCTTCAGATCGGGCCTTCGGAGGCGGCAATGTACTTTTGTCTCATTTTTTTCCGAGGGCATAAATACATATTGCAGCGCGACAATCTATTTGCGTGGTTCGTGCACCCAACGCTCTGTATGTGTGTGTAACGTGGCTGCTGAAGTCCATTATGAATCCTGTACACCTATCAAGAGTCGTTCGGTATCGGTCGTATTGTTGTAACTATTGTGTACAACGATTTGTCCAAGTTAAAACCATCTTTGTTTTGAGTATAACGAATACCGTATAGGCAGTGTGATTTGTAATGAATGATGAACGCTGCCTTTTAGGTTTATACATGTGGTTGATTTGTGGTACGTGCAATACATTGTGCAACTCAAAATGCGCGACCTTTGCGTACGTATGTGTTGCCATGTCTGAGTTATTTTCGCTGTACCTTATAGACCGACGAAGCGAACCCTTTTTATTCTGTTTGTTTAGGTTTTATCTCCTAACTGTCTAGACGCGTATGTAGGTTAACCAGAACACCATGCATCTATGCCACTCGTCCGGTATAGGGTAACTGTGTTAGAACATCCAGAAGCGGTAAAGTGTTAGCCTTGACGAAACGTTATACGAACCAAACCACAACATGTACGTCTATGTATAAACAACTCGGAATTGTTTTTATGCCGACGTCATTCTTATCTAGTGATACACCACACACATATACAACGGTGCAGAGAACAATAACAACAAATAATTACCTCAGGTAACTACAGCAGATGTCTACAATAACTTCAGCGATGGCATCAACAGCAAGTTGGCAGCAACTACAACTGGGGCAACAACAACGACAACAACAACAGCGACGACGACAACAACAACAACGGCAGCGACGACAACAAGCGTTTTATCGTCAGGAATAATAGCAGCCACAATAAAAGCCAGCAAAAACAATACAAATTGAAACCACCGCAACAACAACAACAACGCGCACAGCAAAGACTATATTGAAGAGCAGCAGCAAACGTTACAACAACAACATCAGAGCTGTTTTGCACGAGCCCTCGTGAGGCGTGATCAGGCTTCTGTGTCCAGGTGTGTTTGTGAAGCCATTCGTTGAACGTCTTCGTCGGCCCGCCTCTTGGGGGAAGGCTTTTACCAAGCCGATAGGCAAACTTTTGCTGTAGCACCGCACCGTCGGCTCTTGATGGCAGTTCGTAAACAGAAACAACAACAAAGTGGATACGAACGCGAACTGCATCGAAACCGCGTCATCGATCTGCACAAAGTGCACGTACGAAAGGCCATATTAGAACTTTGAGGTTAGTTTGGCGGCGGCCGCCGCCGCCGCCAACAGAAGCAAGACTTCGAACGGAGGTAAAGAGGACGCTCTACTCCGACAAAATAACCTCGTCCGACCATAGCGTTGGCGGTTTCGACGATGCGGGTCTTGCCGGTGCTTCGCCTCACAGAGCGATCCTCCACGTAACTAGGACGGCTTTACCGCGGATGCCACGGCCATGTCGAATGTCGAATAATCATCAAAGTTTCTGCTACGCAATTTTCGCAACGACTCGATGATGGTTGCATACAAGCTTTTGCCCTACGCGTGCATCTTAGGTTTTTTTGTATCTTCTGTCTTATAGGCTTTGCATCCTCTGCATGTGGTTTGGTGAGCGTTAACGATCGCTAACGATCTCGACCGATGTCCGTTGAAATGGAACACAACAGCAGAAAAAGATGTATCGGCTTCTCGAGCTAAGGTTTCCCCCCCTTCTGCCTTTCCCAGCCACCCGTCGACGAGGTGCCGGTAATCCGGCGGCAAATACGGTAACGAACAGCTTAAACTTGAGCCAAGCGGTTTCTAGGAAAAGAATATGAATTCCTTTGAAACGAGGGTTTCGCGTCCCATTTTGGCGTAAAATGCCAACAATATTATATCTAGATTTTATTATACAACAAACGCTATGTATCATAAAATGTAGGTATTTAATATTTTGCGACGTTCTAGGAACAGAGTTCCAATGTTGATTTCATGTCCAGACGATTTGAAGCTGATAACTTTTACAGCCTGTAATTTGAGTCCGTTTCGCAGTAGTTTATAGTCTGACGAAGTATGTTCTCGTTATTCTGTTCGTTCAAATTATAGCTCCTAACTTGCTAGACGCGTATACAGCGTATTGAACGTATGAGCTACACCAACCAACGAAGGCAAATTTTCAACCAAGACAATTGCCCTCTGTGATATCTGTAACCTGTTGTCACGCGTAAGCCATATAATAATGAACAATTGATACTATATATTAATATTATAACATCTTTTTATTAACGTGGTGGAGCACGGCCTACGAAATCGAAGAGCCAAGAAACGCCGAGTAGCTTTCCCTAAAAACGCTTGCAAATTGATTTAATTATTAACAAGGTATTTGTAGTAACATGATACCATAGATATCTCGTCGTCTGGTTGTGGATCTGGTTGAGCGCTGTCCTGCTTCTACACTTCTCGGTCGCGCAATGCCGAGATATATTGAGTAGCATGGTATAGACTGGCTAAATACTGGTAGGCACAAAAATAGGACATATGAAAGTGGTCTCCTATCAGCCAACAATAAGAACATATTGAGAGTTTGATTTGGCTCCTGATGAATCTTGAAGCAGACCGCATGCGGTCGTGGGCCGGGGAGAGTCACATTAGAGCCAGAGGCTGGGACGTTTAAGCCGGGTGTAAAAGCCTATTCAAAGAATTCACACAATCTTATAATTACGATAGACATTTCATGAGTGAGAATCACATAGAAAAGTTCTCTCCACTTACTCTAAATCAAAGATCACTTAACAGCAAACAAAATGTATGGTTGGTTTCAATCAAATGAAATAGACGATTACTCTGCGAATGGGCCGCTGAAGCCAGGTAGATCGTAATGCAATCAAATTTACCATAATTTTCGCTGAACTCCAAAACATTGCTTCGGTTAGATTCAATACATGCACAGAATATATATATATATATATATATATATATATATGCTGCCACTCTAAGCGCCCCTGATATAAATGAGTGACGTCTGGACAAAGTGGGCCCGAGGTGTTTGGCAAATGATGCGCAGATTAACGCGCCAACTTTTACTCAAAAATATCAATGTAATTTAGCCCACCACTGGGCGTGCAGTGGAAAGCATTGCCAGCGGTTGGTTCTTTAGACCATTAGGGTTAGTTACAACCATCAGACAGCGAGGGCGAAAACAGCGTGGAGTGGATGAAAAAGAAAGAAAGACAGCAGCAACAACAACAAAATAACGGTCAAAGGAGAGAAGAAGGGAAGAGGAATAGCGGGCGAAGATGATGTTGATTCTCTCTGGGAAAATCGATAAACGCGGCCGGTGCGAACTGTGGAACGACAGTGGCTTGCCTAGGAAATCGTCACGATGGCTGATTTCTCCGGTTGACCACTATTGTATTAGTCGCTAGACTCGTTCATCCAACTGGCAAGGCAGTCAAGCGTACCTCGCTGAGTCGACTATGGGCTGTCTTCCGATCTGCTTCTTAGCGTTGTATGTTCAACACTCTGTTATATGTTGACAGTGCATCTTACGCTAAAAAGTACGCAGACGCGGAGAATCAAGCGGAGGCTACATTTTGTGGCTCTTTTACTTTAGTGATTAAATTTCAATACTTTTCAGAATATATGCACGCTTAATTAACTTCGTTTATAGTAACGTTATAGTAGTCTCTCTCTCTCTCTCTCTCTCTCTCTCTCTCTATATATATATATATATATATATATATATATATTAACTCTACTATGTTTAGTTGGTGATATATATATATATATATATATATATATATATTACTCATGCTTTTTCCTGACACCCTATTGCTGTAGATGCTGAACATGGTGTATTGCGGATGCAACAAAATGTAGGAACTCCGCAGGTGGACCCGCTGAGCTGCGTTTCCTTTGTTTTTTCTCCGCTAATATTTTTGGTTGCAGTAGTATATATACTGCAGTATCACAAAGCTGTGGTGTTGATGTTTGTAGATTATACCGTGCTTGCACATAACGACCTAGTTGCCATCAAACGCATTACCTCTAAGTTTGAGGCGTTCCTTTTTTCGGAGAAACTTAAGCACCAGGAAAAGCAAAGCCATGATACTCAGGCGTGGAGATAGATTGGCTACCAGTCACGTTGTATGCTGCAGCAGCGAGCCGTTAGAGTTTGTTAACTATATCTGTTAATTACAACAAAAAAGTACGGGCTGCTCTTCTCTCTCTTGTTCTTTATGGGGAAGTAGGTAATGTCCGAAGACTGTCCGTTTTCTCAGCAGTGAGACTTTTCATGCTTAAGGTTGTGCCGGGGATTGATTTATATACTCGACAGAATATGAAACGGCCTCACACAGGCGAATTTCAACCAGCTTTAACTTCAACCATCATAAAACGAGTTTTTCGATGCGAGCCGCTTTGTGTATCTTATGTCAGACTATCCACCAGCTACCGGAACGATGCGACTAAAGCTGAAGATGCCGGCACACTATTTTATAAATATTTTATTACGGAGTGGCCAGCTAAAGTGGAACGGGCCAGGCCAGAGCTCGAGAATTTTGACGTATCCAGTGCCTTGCACCTTTGGTCTTGTTCGGCATGTGGCAGTTGCCACGTACATACCAGGTACATAGTGTATAGGTATCACTACGTGGTATTTTCAAACACCGTCTTTTAATAGTGCCAAGTACCATGCTTCCCACTTGGCGCCTCCACTAAGCAACTGAACTATTTCTTCGATTGACATATTTTCTAGCCCAATCCGTTTTTGGTCCCAAGTACCCTCATACCAAACTTTCTCCTTCGGTATGGTGTACATTGCTGACAAAATTGTATAACTTTATCCTGTTTCTACGAGGCATTGCGTACGACCAGAGCACGACACAACCTCTTGTACGGGCTTTTCTCTGCCTGAGCTACTAACGACAGTCGACAATAGGTAGTATTTCGCTATATGCCCTTTTGCCCAACAGATTTACTAGTGTTGCAAATGATCTTATAATAAACGTACTGAGTCGTCAATTAGTTTGCAGTCTACGCGGTCTTGTATCGTTCGCTCAACCAAGGTGACTCTTTCCTCTCGCTTTTAGCCACAATTGCGCCCGTGAACAGGCTAAACTCGCGCTCATAAAGGGTAGCACTCTATTAGAACTCTTGAAGAGGATTTCAGCATCTAGTTGTATTCCACTGACGACTCTTACTCTTATATATATATATATATATATATATATATATATATCCATAACCAATAAGTAACGAATACCAAGGTTATGGTGTCTGCACGGCTTAGTATATATATATATATATATATATATATATAAACAAGAGCAAACGTCGCTAGTTTTATTCCACTGGCAACTTTCGCTCTTGTTTAGGTTTGCATTTATATCTATACATACTAAGCCGTGCAGACGTCCTGACCAATATGAACCGAAAACCAAATAGAGTCAGACAGGATTTTCTGTCTATATTGTAGTAGTTGTAAAGGGTTCCTGTAGTTGTTCGCTTGATTTAGATTTTAAGTCAACTCTTAGGCCCGGTGGGTACGGCGCAGTCGACTGGCTTCATAATACTCTGAAATAAAGCATGCTTATTCTTCTTCGCCTTGTTTTTCTCGCACCCGAATTTCAAAATAATTTGACACCGGAGCATGACGCTGGTCTATGAAACTGGTATAATGTTCTGAGATTAGTGGTTTAATTGTACCTAACTAAATAAAGACGACATCAGTCGCAGAAATAAATAAAAGACGATTAAATCCGTGTACTCATCTATGCTGAAATGAGTATCCAACATTGAACAAAATAAAAACCATACCATCATTAGTCGTCTTTAATTGGCGTATCATACATAAAATGCAATAAAGATAACATCAGTTGCAGCAATAAGATAACGATGATTAAAATCGTATTCGCATCGGTACTGAGCTGGCGTTACATAGCGTTTTTTTGTGAAGTTACATAGCGCTTGGTGTTGCGTAACATTGCCGTAAACTTGAGAAGTTGGCTAGCCCGAAACAGAGAAAGTATGCGCCGATACACTATTTGAATCTCTGAGTACGTGTGAAGCTCGACGCCTCGACCCTTTTCTAACATCTAACAATTTTTCATTAAAATCTTCCTTTAATTTTCCTAATTCTTAATTTATCCTCAATAGAATGACTTTAATCGCTAACGACGACATTTTAGTTAATACAAAATTATCTATACTTACTGCAAGCTTTTTGTATGCAAGACATTTTGGACACCTAAACCAGGCATCACTAAACCGTCTGACAGATTATTGCGTGGTATTTGGCGCAACCCTGCGAGCAGAACCGGCATCGGTGGTGGTCACATGATTGATGAAATCCGGAGTGAGGCACACAAGGTAGTGGCAGCCGTACACTACCTAATCGCGGAAACTATGGATAGGTGGTTTCAAGCTTGCGCTAGAGCTGGAGCCTCTAGCGCGGGCTAAAGGCCGCAGTGGCACTAGATTAGATTTGAAATGGTAATACGTAGGGATTTCTAAGCATTTTTGCGGTCCTTAACTAGGTGTCGCTTATTACTGCCGCAATTTACACATGCCACTTGACGACCGCAGCACTATGCGCGATGGCCTACGCGCTGACATTTAGAAGATCTATCAAGACGTAGTAGCTCGATTGTGATAGCGTGAATGTGGAATCCAAGGTACATGGTAGCCTGCCGGCAGGGGTTGATTTCGAGCACTACCCTCCACCTCAAGATGGCTGCCTGCTGTGGGCCGGGACCGCTGTGTTCGACTGAAAATGCGCTTGATCTCGAGAATGCTGGCGGGGCTGAGATTCTGCAGAATCTATTTTTTTAAGTCTCCACTGAAAAGACTGATGGCGGGCCAGATGTTAACGGCATTTTTTGGAGGGCGCTTCGACCGGCAACCCGGCTAGTTACGTAATGCACATCAGTTTCCGCGCTTCCTCGAGCGTTATCGACGATCGCGGTCGAGATCTGCCTATTCTGTTCGGTCCGAAATATTAGCACCTGCCACTTTAAGGTGTAGGTACTTGCACGTTCTTAACACGCTGCCTCCGGGTCCTTTGGCTGCACTGAAAGCAACACGGCTAACCTTGTGTGCCCCTGTGATTCAATCACTTGCTTGAGTTTTTGCTAAAGCATCTTCGTTTTTTCTAATATTGCGCTGCCCGCTTCTGTTCACGGTTATTTGAACCACTTTTTATGACAGTTCCCCGGGTGTCGCCTCGGTGTCGATTGCCTGCATTGGGTCTTGGGCCATGCGACGCTCGGGCACGCACGTTCAACGCCCGATTTTCGGCATCCTTCAATATAAATGGGCGATGCGACCGTAGCGCAGTCCATCTCGGCCGTGTTGCTGTCATAACAACGGGGGATGACCGTTTTCAGTTGTGATATAATATATATTCAATATATATATATTCGTCCAACGAATGAGGTGACTTGTCCTGAGCGGATATCACTAACCTCGACATGATTATGCCGCAACAAGCATCGGGGCATCAAATAAGCAAGGGCACTAAAAAAAGAAGTGTGCAGACTTGAAAATGAAATCTTAGGTGCGCGGTAGTCAATTTAAACCGAGCAGATCTTGTGTAAGATACGCGCGTCTTCGAAATCGAGTACACATCAGCCCCACTGCCTATGGAGCTGATGTGTACTCGATCATGGCTATGACGACTTGTTGGCTCCAATAATTCCTAAGCCGCAACGCCTTTTGCCGTAAACAGGTGTAAGCCAATTATCTGCGATGACGCTCCCAACTAATAATAATAATAATAATAAAGTTTACTAATTGTGAAAAGATTAGTCTGATTTTTTTGTTTTTTATTTGTTTTTTATTGTTTGTTTATTGTTTTAATTTGTTTTTGTTGTTTGAAAGCTGCTACGCTTCATCCTGCAAAACACATATTAAGCTTCCGCTAAAACGCGTGGCAGGCTTGTCAGCTAAATACTACATGCCATTATGGTGCTTCCGAATGCGGTGCAAGTGCTAGGTAGAACCTTGCATCTTTAAAACTGGCACATCAACAACGGTTCGATTACGCTATTGGTGTCATTTGGCTAAACAAACAACTCAGTACCGGTCTACCGATACACGTGCCGGAGATTTCATGTTTTGTTGTTGCGAATACCTTTATTGACTGTAGAGTCGCAAAGAACGCACTTATTAGAAACGCTTGCATGTGCATATTTATATAGATGCATATGCGTACCTATTCACTAATACAGCCTTGGAGACCACATATCATGATGAAATATGACCGCCTGATAGAAGTAATGGTTACGAACGGGTCGGATGTGCGCTGTTTGAACGGTCCTTGAAACTAGAAAACCGCTCCGCGTCTTCGTCAAGGCAGACTTTCACAATCCCCTCGAGCCCATCTGGCGCAGCCTGACGGCTGATAAAGAAATTAATGGAAAGAAGGAGAAGGACCTTGAGGGTCTGCCATTTACGGGGCCGAGGTACGCGACTCTAGCGTTTTGAGAACGCAAAATGAAGACCCTGGAGAATGGATTGTAATGCGGAAATCTTAATACGCGATCCTTTCTAGTGCATTATGTTTTGTTAGATTTAAAACCAAGTATATATACATATATATATTACATACTCTATTGCTCTCTCTCTCTTACTATATATATATATAGTAAGAGAGAGAGCAATAGAGAGAGAGCAATAGAGAGAGAGAGTGAACCACGTAAATATAATAGAATGCGGATTACAAACGTATGCAATGGGAAGAACGATAGACGAGGTTGGTTATCAATTTGACTACGTCTACGAAACACGATTTCCTTATAATGGACTCTCATAAGAAGTGCAGGAGAAGATGGGCGTACTTCGACCAACTAGTGGCAAACATAGGCGATCCGCTCTGGCTGATTTTGCACTAACTGATTACGAACAAGTAGAACCGCCGAGAACTACTGGTCGTGCTACAGCCTCACACTAAAGATGATGCGGTCGCGTTCGCAGCCATGTTGTGTTGTTGACGCGTGTCACTGGAGGCACAGAAATCGTACCATATCAATCGACGTACACACACATTGCCGTGATTAAGGTAGCTCTCTCGGGAAAAAAGAACTATTCTCCAACACAACTTGTTGTACTAAAAAGAACCTATTATGCCTTCCGCTGCATATAGAATTCCTTTCATACGTTCCTAAGAGGGTTCTTCGTACAGTGGCAATATTATCTATAGCATATTAAGTATAGTAGTATTATTATTCACTTACTACAACTGTGAGGTATGGACGTTTAAGCTAGGTTGATCAAGCTCTGCTCGCTTTCTGCCAATTCATGGCGCTTATGATAGAAGCGCAGCGTTCCCTCTACAAACGGCCAAAGACACTATGTCTCGATCGCCCGTAAACTTCTCTATCCGATCTCGTTCAGGATTTTTGCTATGCCTGTGCTAATGGGGCCGAGTGCCTCCAATGTTATAGATACAAAGTAGTGGCTACTTGATGGCTCGAGATACTTCGTTCATTTTTCAGAGTCCACACGTTTTGCAACCCATCCAGATACAACTGCGCTTCGGCGTAGATACGACCACGCCGCCGTGCACGAAACGGTAACATCGCACACACGGCTTTTTCCATGTGACCATAGCGGAATGGTGACCACGTTAGGTCGCAGCTCACTGCTGCCATTTCGGCTCGGGTGTGAAAGGTATCTCTGCCCTTCTACGGGCTGAGCGGTTGCAGACCGTCAGACTCAACATGTTTGCCCCATGGCAGGTATGAGAATTGCTCAGAACAGACGGGGGCGCCTATCCTAAGGGCTGACACCATGCGGAAGGAGGTGGGGTCCAGCATGGTGCCAAGCCGGTGGGAGGGCAGCGCTTGATGCCAGCCCCCGCCAAAGGGCTGTTAAACCGCTAGAAAGACGGCACTTTCTCTTGTTGATGTTAGGCTATTCATAATTTCTCGTGCGGGCCTCTTGGTTTTGGTGATGCATGCTCGTTAATGAATGATTTAGCCAGGGAGTCGAATTGATTTAGGGATGCAGCCTAGCACATTGCAGCTAGATACAAGGCTTTTTGTATTCGAAGACCTTCATTTCTGATGGGAAGGCTAGCTCTCTCCCACATGTTTCCTTCTAAGTTAATGTTAAGTATCCCGCTTGGAATGTCTTTGGTGGTCTCGTCGCAGGCTGCAACATATTCAATATATGTTAGAGTCTGACATCTTCTTAGCATGTAGACAAATCTTGGTAAACCTAGACTGTGTCTCCAGAGGCACAAAGCAACCCGTGAGTGCATTATTGTCAATCGTGGGCGAATTGGGTTTACCAGGGGTTTTCGTTTGGCATAGAGAGCGCGTAGAATTTCTCCAAGCATTACAGAATATCGAGGCTGTGTGCCGCCCTGGCCGGCCCCACTTGCAGAAGAGAAGGATTGAATGGTCTTAAAACGAGAGGTGTTTCAATTCAATCAAAATATACGGTGGCACACTGTTACAAAAGATCTAAGTGTTCTTGACAGCCAGGTGGACTAAGTGGATGTTTGCTCCGTAGCTCAGACTCCGTTAATTCATCATGTGGTGCTACTGTGTCTAACGACAGTAGCGATCAAGTAGCAAAACGAATATCGCCCTTTGGTAAATTAATTTTTGCCTGGCGCACGTTGTTTTGGTTGTTAGTGGAATGAGGCCTCTTGCCGGTCATGCTAGGTATGGCCGAATCAGCAAGACTTTGAAGTGTTCGTATGTCTATTTCGGCTATAATATTTGTAATCATTTTAGCTAGTGTTCTCTCCTGAGTCTTTAGACAAGGTAGTGTAAACATCAGTCAGAAATTTCAGTGATGAAAACGTCATAAGATTGTTCCAACTTTTAAGATTGAGCTTTGTATCAAAGCTGCTTAATGCTGCGGTGTGTGCTGTAGCACAGATTTATCTAGCCCTACGAATTACGCTTCTGGCAAGTCTTAAACTTCGTCGAGTATGTGATAAGGCTCGTATTAATGTAACGTAATTAACTTGTTATGTGGATTTTCAGGTCCTTAGATGATTTTACAGCATGATCACATGGTGGGTGCAAAGATGTGATGTCTAAAAGAGGGGTCTAGTCATTTCCGAGTCGCCCTCGGTAGCGTCTCTAGTGTTGTAGTATTTTTGGGTAGTAATTTAAAGTATGTTTAGCGAAACCCTGATAAGCGGTTCCGTTCAGTTCAGTCCAGTCAGATAGCTGTGGTACAGCTCAGAACGGTCTTCAAAAATGCAATCGCAGTCTCGGGTTCAAGATAGCGTAAGACGATTATAATTAGGTTTTAATCCAGCCAATTGGAAAGCATGGGTTAATTTTCTTCTATATTTTTAGGATTGCGATGACAATGTGCAGAGAGTGATTCGATGGTACGTTCTTCTTCTCTGCAGGTGATTTTGTAGGCCTCTTTTCTGAGTTCTATCTTTTCGTTACGGTGTTTTAGGAGCAATGGATGGTGGAAAATTGCAGAGTAAGGTCTTAGCATCTTTTTGTAAAATTTGTGTGGAAACTTGAACGGAGGCTGCTTTGGCGACATCCGCGTAAGACTTCTCTTCTTAAAAAGAACTGGCTTTCTGTGTCGCTTTGATGAGCGATGGAAAATCGTCTGAGTCAGGAAGGCGTTCGAACACTTTTTCGCAGAGCTTTACTTGTTCTGCTTTTTTGTAAATACTTCTAACCTATCAACTGTTGTCGTGGGATGCGTGAGTGCCTCCACACGCAATCCACGGCACAATGAGTCTTATTTTGAAATTCCCACATTTCATGCCTGGAACAACCACATTTCCCGTGGCTTTATGTCCATATTTGAGGCATCGTAAGCAGCATTGCATCAGACACCCTGCACACAATGTCACCTTAAATATCTCGTCAACCATGCGCACTTCCGCAATTGGCATCAAAGTGGAGTCACAGTCTGCCCGAATTTTTCGATGCCTTTATTGTGCTCCCTTTGTTATCTCGTGCGGCAATGTCATCATTTTCTCTTTTAACTTCGTTGACACCTTGATCTTTAGAGGGCACTCTAAAATGTCTGCCTCCGTGAATTGAGGCTTAACTATGTTTACTCGGCCTCAGAGTGCTGACGTGTCTGGGCAGTGTTGTATTTTCACACCACATATGTTATCTATCCGTTTTGCTGTTACCGTCTGCGCTGGGTGAATAAGCGTAAGGTGAACTGCCAATTTCCCCTGCGTTGTTATTTGCGCCTTAGCTCCCGGAAAAAAGCTTGCCGAGCTCTACAGTTATCTGAAAAACGCAAAGCAGTCTTACTGCTTCGGGGTTATCTGGCGAGTGGAAGATTAGTTCCAGCAGAGCTTTCGAAGAGATAATCTTTCGTATGCTTTGAGTAGCCGCGGAGGCGATCTCCTTGGATACTTTCGTCGTTAGCGACGACTTTCGTCGCTTTCTCTTGCCGAGTTGGGATATGAGTCTACGTTCCTCTCTCATCAGCGGCAGCGTGAGAGATGCCGTCATCTGTTTTGGACGGTTGATCGTCATCCTCATTGTTTACATCTGTCGGGACCCTCTTGGCCATCTCAGTTAGCCTAGCTTCTCGACGCTGGCGTTCTCTTGAAGCCACTGTATCGGTAAATGACGTCTTCGCTCTGTGACACTTGACGCGGTACCTGTGGCTACTCTCCTCTCCTGATCGTCTGTCGGCGTTGTAGCACAACAGAGGTGACAATGATCGAAATTTGAAAAAGATTATGGTGACTAGTCACAATAATCAATATCGCTCAAACGGATAACTAACGACCCTTGGCGAGGCGTATACGGTGGCCCCGGACGAGAGTAGCTTTGCTGTAAGCAGACGGTCGGTAACAGTGCACGCACTAAACCTGGCTCATCCGTGCTACAGTTCTAGTCGTCTCGTCCACAACTTCGCTTCAGCGTGGTGCATCCGTTCAGCTGCCGAGGGCGTATTCACTACGACTTCAATAGGGTTGGGTAAAACAACTCAAACAGCCTTTTTGCCACTTTAACACTCTAAGGGGGATCATTGTATCTAGAAGAACCTTCCGTGCACTCCACAGTAGTCGCAGCACAGTAAATCCTCAAAATAGAGCCGCTTTATACGAGAACTCGATGTGAGAACTCAAATTTATTATTATTATTTGTTGAATGAACGTTCTAAAGTTAGCAGTTAATTTCATGTCAGAATATGATGCCTATAATAGCAGCCGCTTGGCCTCTGCAAAACGGCAATGACATAATTTAATAAGGCAATGATTTTTGAGGTATTTAGTGTGAAAGGTAATAAACTAACTTCATTTTTTGCGAATTCTTTTTTAAACGACCATGCCGCATCTTCCGGCCGGCAGAATTCAGAAGAAGCAGCGTTTTCTCACAAACACGACAGTGTGCTTAGTTTCTGTATATTTTTAAGCAATTGCACATTTTGTGCTCTTATGTCGGGCATAAACACCAGTAGTAATTTCACTCTTACTCCGAAACAAGACTTCTCAGAGACCATGCTTTATTTGTAAAAAAAGATTTGCTTTAACTAACTCTACATATATATATATATATATATATATAATAAGTGTATGCGTACGTGTATTTCAACAGTCGAGTTGCAGGTTCACACTCAACAAACGCGTATGCTGGAAGTATCAAGGCAATCATGACTAATCTTTTTCCACGAATGCCACGATTACTAGACAATTATTCTGAATCGAGGTGGGCAGCATCCATTGTCTTTTCGTTGCTGTTGAGGCACCGACTTTTGCCGTCCACAGCCACAGTAGATGAAGGAACGGAAGGCGAGTCTTCTCGTCAGTTTGCGCAAATGTGCAGTGCATGGACATATATATGCTACACTTAACTAATGATAATGATTGTATATATATATATATATATATATATATATATATGTATATATGTCGTTCTCTCTAAGCTGAGTATAGTAGCTTATAGTAGGGCCAACCGTTAACGCTGACTACTGCAGTCACTATTGTACCAGTTGGCGCGTTTGACCGTGCTGGGCAAGGCGCGACAGTAATTCAGGCACAAAGTCTGTAGGTTGAAAGTGACGTGAATGCCCTTCAGTGCTACCTATGGTTTCCTTATTATACGCCCCGTACAGTACAGTACATATATATCGAGCCCGGTGGCGCGATGGGTGCATTCCGCCTGCGCCTCGCAACCGGAGAAGACACATAGGTGCGCGGTTCGAGCAGCCCCACCGCTGCACAGATTTGTATTCATGGGGGTCCGTCTATGAAGCGGTGTGAAAAACGGTTCCGCGGACGTTAAGTCTTGGCTGAGGGTCAGCCCGACAACTTCACTAGTACAGTACACGCACAGAGCCCGTGCGCACGTTATACGTAGATAGCAAATGCAGCGTACACAGTATACGTAGAAACCGTAGAGCATATACAATACATGTTATGTACGGAAGACGTAAGTATTGCCGCTACTTCTGTTGCTGGTGTGTAGTGCTGTGGGCACGGATAACTCCACTAAACAGGTCACTCTGCAGATACTCAACATTCTTTTGTGCATTCCGTTGCTGTTAGCCTGCTGGGCTGGTTACTTATTCGTGCCACAGTCGCCATGACGCATTGCTGTAGTTGCCAGAATTTGTACTGAAAATTACATTTCCGGTGAAGTTCATCTCGTAGCAGGCAACTAGTTTCCAGCCTGCTAGTGGCCAATGGCTCTAGGTGGCGCAAGAAAGCAAGGCAAAAAGAAGACAGGGAGAGAAAGAGGCAGACACTGATAAATATAGACAAATAAGTATTAGTCAGTCACGAAAGCTTTGTGCGTCATTACTCTGTGTTCCATTGTTTGTGGCTGTTGCAGCTACACTTAAAATGAGAACTGTTACTCAGCCATCTCGCCGATTTACGCTAAACCAGTATGTCGCACCAACACTCGCAATAACATCAGTAGCAGCAGGAGCAACAAGTTACGTAGGCGCGGTAAGCTTTGCTCAGAGGTCTTTGCAATTGCCGTCATCCTAGGCTTTCACGTTATGCTTGCCGTCCGTTTCAAGCGCGTCTAAGCAGTTCGTAGAACAAGTTTTGTTCTTTTTAGGTTAAAGCTGTGTTTCACCATCAACAGCTAGACGAATAGGCGAAAGGAATACGCCGCTGTTGTTTTTGTTCTTGTTGTTGCTGTTGTTGCTGTTGCTGTTGTTGCTGCTAATGTTGGAGTGACTGTTCTAAGAATGATGGCGTCATGGTGGCCCGAGTTAGCATTATACCTATAACAAGGGTCTTCTATCAATTCACCTTCTTTCTATTAATGTATTGCCATCTGATGCTGAGCCTGCTACGGCTGCCTTGTTCGTTCTCCAAATCCTCCCTTATTTCACAGAAAGGCACTGGCCGCGCCAAAGAGCGACAGAAACGACATTGACATAGTGCTGTGACATTGTCATTTTCGTGTAATTATGTTGTTGATGTTGTTGTTGCCGTTGCCATTGTCTTGTGGTCATTGTCGTTATTAATATCTTTGAAGCAGGTGTACCCCTCCTTCACCGAGTCTTAATTCTAGCGATTCCGTGCATGGACGTGCTTAGAGTTATTCGCATCAACAGCTGTTAGCCCCTTTTTATGTGTACAACGTTAGTTGAGCCAAATCTATATTCCACATAGGTACTCGGCATCTAGTTAGTATAACCATCTAGGCTGACGAGTGTTTACGGCCGGGTACTATTGCGAGTGCTTACCGCGCGAGGAAACACTAGAATTGATACCCAGAAAGTAAAGGAAATGAAACTGACCTAATGGCGTTGAAGAATGTAACAATAAAGAGCATAATGTGTGTGTTTCTTTCGGGAGTAAATCGGTTTTTGTGGATTTAAAGGCGACGTTTGGTCTAGCTCCTAGAGACAGGATCGTAGATAAGCTGGCTAAGAAATGCGTTTCATAACCACTTTTAGCACCTGTTCAAATTATTTTAAGGATAACAAGCTTTAAATCGACAGAGCAGGAGAGGAATAGTGAAGCAAACAACTAGCATAGAGCAGGGTGGTGAAATGAATCCCCTATTGCATTTGGTTCTGCTTGAAAGCCTGACTGAGCGGCTGTTGAAGGACAGACTCAACGCGAAACAAGTAGCTACCTATGAAATGCATGTCATATAAACAACATCTGTTATTGGAAAGCTAGGACTACTGGGTTAGTCAGTTTTTGGGTGACTACGTTTAGTCCGTTTTTTGGGGAGAAAGTGTCCTAGCTTACTTTTTGCCTTTTTACTGTTGCAGAAACAGAATTGTGTTTTAGCGCGGAATTTCCTATTGACCGAGGAACTTCAGACGCGGTGGGGCTTGATCAGAACAGACTCGTTTAATGCATGTGTATATGTAAGGCAATGGAAGCGAGGTCGTACTTAAAATATAGATGCGGATATTTACAAAACTTAGGCAATGACAGATGCTACTTGGCGGATGGCAGGAGGAAAATATAAAACAACCTCCTTAACAAAAAATTCAGTTCTAGGAGAAAAGGATATCTGCTAACGGCAATGGCAGCATACGGCTTCCATCGTCAGATCGACAGTTTTCACGATCCTCACGATGGATATATAGTATACGAGTAAGTATCCAATGTCAAATGAAGTGCGATAGGTATCATGAAACACAGTGTCCTGTGGTTTGCTCAATGGCGGAGATGACACGACAAAGATGCAATTTGTTGCTATACATATCTTGCTAATTAGCTGTGGCATTAATAATGAATTATAGAAGACCATCCGATAATTGCTATTATGATAAATTGCCTAAGATGCCATGTAAATAATCTGCTACTCAAATTTTGAAAAACATTAAAATGCTATGTAAGTAATCTGCTACAAACAGCTTTGTTGTATGTGTGTCTTGACCTGGCTTCGATTAATAATAAAATATGCATTCAAAAACAAGAGATTGCTGACTACTATGTCATGTTCGTTTGCCTAGTAATACCCTGTTAGCCGGAGGTGTTTTAGCGTGACGGGCGGGATAAATGTTCGACGCGCAGAGGGTGTTGTTAGCGTTGTCGTTGTTATCAATGTTAGAGTCCCAATGCTGCTGTTATTGTTGTTGTTGTTGTCGTTGTTGATCATGTTGATGTGCCGCGGCCGATTCACTCCAATCCCGTTGACGTTACCGTGATCGCCGCCGTTGCTGCATGGACGGGGGCTATACAAATATCACCACCGATCAACAACAACAACCACAGCAACAACAACAACAACAACAACCACAGCAACAATGCCACGGGCGCGCGTGCGCCGATGAGATCTTGGTGCAATAGCTCTGCTTCTGCTACTGAGCCGGCGCCGTGATTCCCGTGGTGGTTGGCGACGGCCTCCACCACGCTCTGGGCTCATGGTGAACGAAGAGTTACTGTTTGTTTATTACATAATCGGGCAAGAGAGAAGAGACGAAAATAGATGACGATTAAAAGCGACAGCAAATGTCGTAGCTGCCTTGCCACCAGCGGTGGCACACACAGCTAAAACCGAAACAAGCTGCAGTTAGAGTTTCAATTGCCGTAGAAATAGTATTGCAGCCGAAGTAATTATTATAAGGATAAAAATTGATATTGATGATGACCATATATTTGGAAGCAGAGGGCCCGACAAGAGTACTAGTTAAACTAACTTTTCAAAATGCGTTTAAAACAATAAGAGAAGACAGCATTTTTAACAACATGCAAAAAATGCTCCAAGGCTTCTACCAGTGGCAGGGCTGCCAAGATTCCTCAGTTTTCGTTTGAACCACAAATGTAACCAAAGAGTTTAAAACCGACATCCAACAAGAAAATGTTCATCTGGTGCCAACTCTTCAAAGCCCCTTTCTGACGTCTGGCGCCTGGGCGATGCAATCCTGGGTGGTCCCGCCGACATTGTGGCGAAAAATCTGCAGGTCGTACTACACTTCAAAGAATCGGGAGGGCTGACACGCCCAAGGCTTTTAAGTGTGAGATGTTAGCTATAGAAGGCACTCCACGAGAGCAAAAGAAAGCCATCTAAACGATCGCACAAGCACTTGCCGGAATAACTCACACGGCACGGGAGGACCTGGTTATTTCGGGTGCCCCCATCATATTTGAAGGACTCTTACGGGTTCTGTGTACGAAACAAGCAGTCGCGGGTGAGAACCCGCCCGCGTTTAACAACTACGTATCCTACGTAGCCTTCTGCGTAGAGAGGCACAGCATTAGTGCATCAATATTTGACTACCACGTGTGCGAGCATCCCTAACTTTAGCTTACGATGAGACTACTAGGGCTATTCTAAGCCAGCTATTAGACATTTGTTTAGAAGAAAACGTACGGAAACGAGCAAACCTTCCAATAGGTTATGGGGGCCTTGTAATTAAAAAAGCTACGAACTTTGCCGCTGCCTGCTTTGCTGCACCATTGAAGCAATTTGGTTCTCTGGCGGAATAACTTGGTAAAAAAGATGCAAGAATCGAACTACGGAAAGTAGTCCATGGTGACGATAAGGAACCTACTTACCTTAGCCCATTGAAACAGCATATACGCTCGACACTTGTAAAAGTGATAAAAGCCGCGTTTTTCAGCGGCTCAGCGTTCCTTTAGCGAGGAGATGACTTTAAACTCTGCTCTCCCGTCAGCTTAGCACTATTCTGGATCCTAATTCATTTCGCCTGGGGTCCGTCTATTAGGGTAAGCGCACCCGTCTATGAGTCGCTTTTGCGAACATCGTATTGTGAACTGGTCGACTCCGACGATCCACACAAGCTGTTTAAAAAAAACCTAGAAAGTTCACAAGTCACGAAGAGCTCAAGGCAATCGCGAAAAGAACACTGAGAAGAGCAGGCATACCATCCACACTCAGGGCCAAATGTGTGATTGGAAGCAATGAAGTACAGTCTGTCGCGGTTACCATACCTCTATGGTCGGGCGGAAAAGCCTTGTCTGCAACTTTCTCATGCATGGCGGCATTATCATACCTTCTCCACAGCTCGGTGTGAGTGTCGCAGAACACGCAGATTCAAAAAAGCAACGACAGTATCTCGAGCCATCGAAGAGCGACCACTTCGTGCCTATTGCTTTAGAGACACTGGGTCCAATACGTGTCTGCACCTCGGCGTTTTTAAGGGATATCACAAAACCTACGGAGGATGTTACAGGCGACCGACAGTGCGAAGCAACATCTCTGGGGATGATGATGTCATTGGCTGTCTGCAGAGGGAACGAGACTTCTATTGAATTGGTGTCACTGACTGAAACTACAAACAACGAGGACGGACACGAAACTTAACGGATAAGAACGAATACGTTAATTCATTACAATTGTGGTAATAGTAACCAAAAAGGCTACTAACGTTATGATCACTGTAAACGGTGCATCGACTTTACGAATCTAAATCTAAAGAATAATAGTAGTCGTAGCATTAGTAGTGGTAGTCCTAGTAGCAGTTAACCATGATAACAACAACTTTGTCTTGACAACAACAACAACAAAAGCAACAACAATAAAAACCACAACAACAACGAAAACACAACAACAACAACAACAATAAAAACCACAACAACAACGAAAACACAACAACAACAACAACAACAACAACAACAACAAACACAAGGACTCGTATCACGGCCATAGGCGGGTGTCTGGCTGTGCACCCCATATTCTCACGTTACCAACACCCTGTTATATGACGCATTGATGCGGATTTGTTCCGGCCTTACACCAGGTGCGCGCCTCGTAGAACCTCACTTCTGCCTAAGCCAGACTCCCGTCGCAGGCATAGACTGGCTGCGGCACGGGTGAGAAGCGGAAGTCGCACTTTTTGTCAGGCTGCAACAATCTACATATTTGATCGTGTTCTAGGATCTGCTCATACACCCTGTACTCGGGAGTCTACAGACAATTCAGAGAGCGGCAAACGCCGGCCTTGTAGGGTTCTAGCCTACACAACTTTAAAACGGTCATATCATTAGTCCAGGATGGCACCGTTTCTGAATCCCAAACTGTCTCCATTGCCGATCACGACGCGTGTTGTGCTGCCTACCCAGTCGCGCTGTCAGAACGAATACAGAATTATTAGAAGTACAGACTAAGTTACAGATTGGAAGAACCCGAGTCCATGTCAGTGTTTTTCATCTGCAGCATTCTGATCTAGAGCCTGTTCACATAGGTTAAGTAAAGACAATTTTTGCGAAAAGTGTTAACTAGCTATCACTTGGTTGCGATTGTGAGGCAAGCTGCTATAATATATACTACTAAGAAATATTTAATATGCGGTACTAGTAATAATAGTAGTAGAGAGACGGTGGGTTGGCAGCGTGGCCCAAGTAGCTTTTAGTGCGCAATACTTCCGTGACTTCTGGTGCGCTTGGTCGCAGCTTTGGTCCCAGGCGTGGAAACTTATTTATTATCTCCGAGCATGACCGAAGAGCATAATTAAGGCATCCAAAAAAGATAACACACTTGAGTGACGTACGTAGGTTTTGTTCTTACTTATTTCACGCTGTCACAAGGACCTGTTGCTGAGAAAAATACCCACATAAAAATGTCATATTTCCAAAAAAGTGTGTTATATTAAACGGTGTAATATAGCCGAAAAAAAACCCCCACAAAAAAGTCAACAAAAATGAGATGAAGCTCAATGGAGCTTAGAACAAATAGCGTGAAAAACCCTCGATAAGCAAAATATGCTGCTGGTTTCGTTGCCAATAGTGCTGTGTCGCCGAACGCTGCGGCTAGTGAAGATGTCGAACACCATAACAACAAGATTTATAGCAATAAACAACAACAGCAACAACCACTGCAATAACATTTGCAATAAACAACAATAGCAACAACAACTGCAATAACATTTGCAACAAACAACAACAACAACAACAACAACAGCAACAACAACAACAACAACAACAACAACAACATCGATGGTGGCGCCAATCGACGGCAGTGGACGACAATCATCACACCTGACTGTGACAATGATAACGCTTTTAATAGCGCTCGTGCTAGTTATTAGTATGTCTGTCCTGATGTTTATCTGTTGCTTCTCGGTCTTTCTTTCCTCTTCCTCCTCTTCCTTCTCCTCTCGCTCTCTCTCTCTCTCTGATTCTACCTGCCATTCCCAGTCCCACTATCCAGTCCCGTGTCTCTCCCCCGCCTCTCTCTTTCCCATGTTCTTTTATCTACCTAACCATATGCGACTATCTATCCTGCCTCACCTCCCCCTACTTCGGTCTGGTTCGTAGTGTGTATGTTGATGCCGTAGGTTAGATGCTAGCCGTTGCTAGTGTCAATATTGACTGCTAGGCCGCTTTGTTGCTGGCGAGATTGTTGTTGTTGTTGTTGATGCCGTTGTTGTTGTTGATGCCGTTGTTGTTGATGCCATTGTTGTTGTTGTTGCTGATGTTGTTCTGTAGTTGTTGTTGCTGTTGTTGTTGCTGATGCGGCAGCAACAGGTCGCATGGCCGACGGTGAGTTGCCTTTCGTGTGTCGACAACGCCCCACGATAACATCCGTATCAACGTGAGCGGCGGTAGCTGCCGCAACAGCAACCGCTGATAACAACACCCACCCACCCTTCGCGAGTACCGAGAACACCGAACACGGGATGCAAAGCCCACAGGAAATTTGTTCGGGTGGATGGTGGCGAATGAGGTGTCGCCAGTGACGCAAGCCATCATAATAATCAATACATGATATGGCTGCTGACGCATGTGGGCATTTGGTGGAATTCGTTTCACTCGTCTCATGTAAATCTTGTATTCAAACGACGCAATTTTAGCAGTTTAATTTATCTGCGAGGAGCCTATTTATAGTTTTCGAACGTACAATGACCATTTTGTTGTGTCATCGACTCTTTACGACCTTAACTAGTTTTAATGTGAAAAGGGCCAACACTTCTGTACACGCCTTATATTTTATAAAAATGATCAACTCCAAATGTGTGTTCATTCCGTCAGAGCACGTCACTCAATATCGATATGGCACATTTGCGTCAACACTACTGCGTAAATAAAACCCTAAACGTTTACGTGTTTGGCTAGACCAGTTGATACAGAGAGAGAGAGAGAGCGCTAAATCTTCTTCGAGTTATCATCTACATGAAACGATCGATCACCCTTGAACATAGAACGGAAAAGTTTAAACCGCCCTAGGTTAAATATGTAATGCTTTTCTTGTAGTTATTTTCTAGGCACAATATCAAGACTATGAATGTGCTAAAACAACAAATCTTCGACACACAAAACTACAGGAACGCCCAGGAATTCGTTAGCAAGTATGACAGCGCCAGGTGAGCCGCCGTATAAGTTCAAGATTGTTGACACACAAACACGGTGATATAGGCAAAAATACCGCCCGAGTGCACCGCGTACGTAAGCAACCAGCCTAACACAGCAACCGGTAACTCGTTCTTGAACACTGCAAATCCCTGCAGAAGATGGTCAGCGCTGCGGTTGTTTGCACAAAGCAAAGATTCGTTCTAACGAAAATCGCCAATCGTGGGCAGACGCTCTCATTCTCTCTGTATCTAACGACATCTCTCTCCTCTCTTTACGTTCCTTTTCTCGTCTTTGTCTTACGGGGGTAAGACAACGGGGGGTTCCATCGATTCGTAGTCTCGACTTCGATACAAGTGGGTGGAGTCGACGTACAAAATGCTCCCAGCATTTTAGCGGGGGGCAAACAACGTTTACAGCGCTTATGCAGCGCTCATTTTCTTGCTATTGCAACATCGTCAATTAGGCTATCCCCGTTTCGTTGTCGTTGGCTCAGAGAAATCGGACAATCCGCCTACATTAGTAGCAGGAGCTTATGCTGGCCGTGCTGGTGCTAATGCTGATGCCGCTGCTGCTCCATTTGTATGACTGGGACAGATGCATCCGGGGACTTAAGCCAAATTTCCTCAGGCGATAACGATTTGCCGATTGCATCCGATACGATCATTGTTTAGCGCAGAGATGGCGCAGGTCTCCACCAGTCACCGCCCGTACCATCAATGCGGCGGTGACTATTTAGGCTCATCATATTTCTGAGGAAATTGGAATTCTCTCTGTATATGAGGGAAATAATCTTTCTGTGCACGGCATGTCTGGGGGCGGCCCAGTTTAACTCGTTAGAAGTGCTCTTGGTGATCTTATTGTTGTTGTTGTTGTTGTTGTTGTTGCTACTATTCCTGTTGCCGTTATTGTCACTAGTGTCGTCTTCGTCGTCGATATTGTCTATTGTAATGCATTCACATGCCACTTCTTAAAGCTGTTGGTGCCGGATTGTGGCTATAGTTTTTATCGTCAAAATTAGAACAAGCTTATGGTCAAGGGATGTTGTTTGTGACGATTTTTAAGCTTTCGATTGGCAGTGTTGTTGTCGTTGTCGCCGTTGTTGTTGCTGTTGTTGTTGTTGTTGTTGTTGTTGTTGTCGGGATTGCTATTGTCGCCCTTATTGCTGTTGTAGTAGTCGTTGTTGTTACAGCTGATGTTCTCTCGAATGTTTTCGCCATTGATATTGTATTCCTCTATAACTGTGCTGCCGGCGGTTCTTATTGTATTCTTCTGCTGCTGCCACTGTTGCCGGTTGTTGCTATTGTTAATGTTGTTGCCAGAGACTATACTAAACACTCAGGTGAGTGGTCCAAGGACGGGCTGCCTGTTTTAGAGATGAATTTCCTTCACTTACTCGATCACGTGGCCGTCTTCAACAAATAACGCACCCTCGGGGAATGGCGCGTTGCCAAGCCGTTTGCTTTATGATTCAGTCTTCCGATGCTGACGTCGTCATAGTCAGCGTCATAGTCGTGTGTAGACTCACTCGCCTAGACTTCTGTCCAAACCACACGACACTTAGCGACGATTCGTCGTCGATTTCGCTTCTTTATGCGATCCTCTGGTTTACGTCCTGCTCTTCTGCTGAGGTCTGGTCATCTGTTTTCGATCATATGTACCTTAAAAGTACGTCTGCGTGCTTGTATGGGTGCATCTCTGTGAATGCCTCTCCTCTGACAGAATCATTGATTTGTCGTTGACATTCGCGCATTTATATATATATATATATATATATATATATATATATATATATATATATATATATATATATATATATATTTATATATATATGTGAACTTCATGTTTAACTTCAATGTTTTGAGTACATTAACTGCACGTATATATGGACGCGCCCTATGTGCATACCCTATTTAGATATAAAATCTCTAATGTAACTGCACTGGGTATATATTGCGAAAATAAACAGGTATATATATATATATATATATATATATTTTTTTTTAGTTATTGTGTAAGGCTAATGCCCGTGTACGGTTGTTTCGTGTCATGGCCGATTTTAAGTCCACTCCTGCATTCACCCTGTCTAAATAGAAAACTATGAAAACCAACTTAAGAGTGGCCGGTCTGGGTCTCAAACCCAGGCCACCCGAATGCAAGGCAAAGGCTCTGCCACTAAGCCATCTTGCTCGGTATATATTTATATAACGTATGTTTTGCGTGATGTGCCTACATGTGGACGTACGTGTGTATGTATTGGTGTTCGTAAAGTGTATGGTTGCGTATATGTATAGGTACGCACATTTGTCGTGTACATATATACATGACGCATACATTTTATATGTAAGTACATATAAAGAACCCCCCATAGAGGTTACACGATATACTAGTGACACAATATTCATAAGAACCAGGGAATGTGAAGACGAACTAGATGCGTTTTATGACAACCGTGACAAAGAGGCTAAGGAATGGCATGCTCATTAAGAAATGTTGAGAGAAGGATATGATTTCATTTATTTATTTATAAATGACCTTTGGGTTGTGCTACAGCTCGCTCGATTTCTGACTGGAGAACGTGAATTGCATCACGGATGCTTCGGCTACTCCTAAAACCGAATTGCTCCGGTGGAAGGACCTCTTCAGCCATGTGCTCAATCTGCCGAATAACCAACCTACAGAAAAACTTCTTCAATGTGCGTTCTGACGTCACTCCACGATAGATATTTTGATCCGGTTTGTCATCACCATGCCTACCCTAGAACAGAAGAGGAAGCCTGGCGACAAGTCGGACAATAGGCACCCGCCCTCTTTTTATAATTTCATTGAAAAAATCACAAAGAGTTTCTGCAAATAGAGGGAGTGACTGGATTCAATACTCATAGTAGACCTGATCGGGCTCTGAGCTCTTCTTCTTCGAGAGTAACAGTAATCCCGCCTGCCTTGCAGTGATGATGGTACAGGAGCCCGAGCACTTCACCGTGGGCGAGATGGCAGGCTCGCGAGTACCACGGATGTGATCTCTTGTGCCATAATCTTTTCCACTTCAGTGCACTTCTCATCGTCATTTCCAGCTGGTTACAGGTGGTATTAATATCAAGGCTAAATTAAAGACCGCTCACCGCTCTGTCCAAGAGAGATAGACTAAGCCGTCTCATTACAGACGAGCGCGACGGGTTGAGTCGGTTTTGCCAAATACCGGGAACATCGCCAACGGTCAACACTGGTTGGCGCTTTCGGGCCGCTTCATCGAGAACATTGAAGCTTTTCACTTCATTTACGGCTGAAAAGGTTGTGAAACAGCAGATCGATGCAGGTGCGCTTCCATTGTGACTAAAATATGTATAGTCTTCACGCGCGTTTGCACATCTCAGAACAATATTTTCCATCACCTGAAGCAGCACCTCGCCTTTATCAACGTTAACCCCACAATCGATTCTGGTATTGACATTATTGCCGACGATTGTTGGCATGGTCATGTTTAACCCCGCACGTCCAAAGCTCACCGTCTCAGCAACCTCCGCGAAATCGAATGTCGGTGGGAAACGGAAAATGGCGACGTTTACCCTATCAGAGGAGAGCACCACGCAGTATTTATCTTTCCTGACACATTGCATCGGTGGTAGACGTTTATGTAGGTATATAGATAACCCGCCCACAGGTCTTCCCTGACCTCCCGCAGGTGGTGAAACACCCACACATTAGTGATATGCACTCCGTCCTGCTGAAATGTCTCCGTGATGAGTGCAATATCAACCAGCTTAAACATGTCATCACGTGCAAGATCCATTGCCCCCCCCCCTCCCTAGGTTCCTCAGAATTCCAGAGAAACACTCATAGAGGTACGTTTGCCGCTCTGCTTGCAGTTTTAGAGCTGGTCAATCACCTAAGGGGACTTGGACTGCCAGGCACAATAAAACTCTCCTTAACCAACAGCTTACCTTAAAAAAAGTCATGAGCATACTCTAGAAAATGAAAAACGGATGTCCACTAGTCAGGTGCTCACTAGACTAGAACACGAGTGGGGACACATAGGACCAACGAAAAAGAAACATGGCAATGTCTAGTAATCTTATTTAGTCGGGACGTAAAAAGGCTGGTCGTCGAAAGGGTGTCATCTTATCAGAACCCCTGTGTAGGGCTGAAGAATGGATTCAAATCCCAACATGCTATAGATGCCACTATATGAGGCAGATAGCACAAGACTGTCAGAGAGTCAGTCATAGAAGAGACAACTGGCCGGAGTTGCTATAGATGCGGGAAAACGGGACACATAACAAGGGAACGTTGGAACAAGGAAGACCATACGCCAAGAACTATGGTTTGCCTGCAGTACGCACAACTACTTAAGGAACAAAAAAGCTGTGACGGCGAAGACGGAAGAAGTCAACCAACAATTTGGTGAAACAACGTCATAGCACAGAAACGGGCGGAATGTAGCAGAGCCATTCGGAGATGGATGCAGGGAATGCAGGAAGACCAGAAAACGCGATAAGTTCCAAATAGCCTAGACCCTCGCCCTAAGCATCTATAGAAGGTGTAAGGCTCGTTTAAACGAGAAATTGCGGAAGCCAAAACAACAGACTCCGCTGGCAACAAATAATAAAGGAAATTAAAAATAAACTGTGGGGAAAACCTTATATATGAGTCAGATGGACAGCGAACAGGCCTGAAAAGTGACGCTATCAGACATGCAAGTCAGAAACTTTTTAGACAAACTCTCCCATTAACATGCGCATTTTGATAGTGAGGCAGGCATAAGACGAGGGACATCTTCGAGAGTCGAGCCCGGTGGCGTGGTGCATTGCGCCTGCGCCTCGCGACCAGAGGAGACACATAGGTGCGCGGGTTCGAGCCTCACCGTTGCACATTTGTATTTACGGGGGTCCGTCTATGAAGCAATGCGAAAAGCAGTCCCATGGACGTTTAGTCTTGGCTGAGAGTCCGCCCAGAAAATATACATATTCGGAAGAGGAGAAATTCCTGCCTAAACCATTTTAGACAAACTCTTTCCATAACGTGCGATTTTCATTAGAGAGGCATACGCAAGAAGAGGGATACCCTGAGAAAAAAAGAAATTCCCGCCTATTACATGCGTGGAGGTAACGATAGCATCAAAGATGCTTCCAGGAACGTATCCGTACCCGACGGCGACCGCGGCTGGTATCGTTACCGACGCCAGTATCTTTACACGTACCACCTGCTCAATACTTGGCTTTGTTGCTTTCTCGTCGTGTCCAGACTTTGCATCTTTTAAAACGTATGGCAATACTTAAATCGCTCAGACTAACCTAACGATTCTAGTGAAAGCTAAGTGTTAATGATAAGCTCAAATAGACAAGTTTCGGCAACTGAATACGTGCCGAGGTTAGTCTGGTTTTAAAGTGGCCGGTTTTAAATTTATATAGGTGGAATTGCATGTTTCACCCTGCAGTAGACTGCCACCGAAACTACAGCGTGGAATTGAATAGAAAACGCCTATTATTAAACGCCACAGAGGGAGGTGGTTTCGTTCCCAAGGCGGCAAATAAAGTCAATTGTACAGAAAATAAATAATTTGGGTACTCTTAAGAAATTGAAGTCAGGCAGGTAAACGTGTTTAACGTGGAAAGCAGATTGGAAACCATTGCCGTGTATTCAATTTGGCGTACGCCAAGCAAGTATATTTTTGTGTGTTCAGTGCGTGCATTGCCTTTGGGTAGACGGAGCACCAACTTTTTAGGGTGCTTGGTGTAACGACAAAGAAGTCGTCTGCTTGATTTGGTAGCTGCAACTAAATTAACAGCCGCACATTCTGACTTGATAGTAGTTATGCGATTTATGACAGATTGGTGTCTTCGCAATTTAAGGAACGCCTCTAATGTAGCCTCATACGCGGTCAAGTAAGTTTACATTTTTCTTTAAGAACGACTTCTATACGGAAGAGAAGCGCAGCAAAAACCACTATGGACTTCTACAGACGCACATTCACATCTAGATTTTTGTACAATAAAACATAGAAAATGGTGTTAAATTGGACTTACGTCAGGTTAATGGTCGCGCGTTACAACTCGTGAATGTAATGTGACACCGTCAATTACAAAGTTCATATCTAAATGACCATGCGATGTGAACACCACATGTTTTTCAAGGTAACAAAGTTATATACATTTATATAGAGACAAAGATATATATATATATAGTATGAGATAAAGGTAAAGATTAAGAGATTGATAATAATATATATATATATATATATAGATATATTATATATAGAGTAGAGATATATATATTAAATATATATAGATATTATAAATATATATATATATATAATATATAATATCTATATTATATATATATATATATATATATTATATATATAATATTTATATTTATATATATATCTATTATATATTATATATATAAATATATATACTTATAGGCCAAATTTATTTTCATATAATACATTATGTATATGTTACAGTATTACGATGGAGTGTCACACCACATTTATCATATTATAAATCAGTTTATCGTGAAAGCATGTAATGCTATCCAATTTTTAAACAGCAACTGTGAATCAACGCGACTAATAGCTTTTCGGGTTAAAATATATGCAGTGAAACGAAGATCGTAGATATATGCACATAGCGCAATCATGTGGCCTTCTTCTGCTTTTAATCCTGCTCCAGTAACCAGCGTATCTCCCACGACAACGGTTTATAGTTCGATAGTTCTCCGCGACTCACCGATCGAGTTCAACGAACATGACATTTATTGCAATTGCTGCGTTTAAAATCCGAATGCAACCACACACCTGACGGCATCCCGCCTATATAAAATACTGGACATATTTTAGCGAAGCCTTTAAAGCTGATTTTCGAGCGTTCTTATTATTATTCCTAAATTCCTTCGTTTTTCAAGCAGAACATTGTAACCCCGATAAACAAGAAGGGGCCCAAGAAATGCGTCGAGAAGTATCGTCCCGTGTCGCAGTGTTCCATTGCCTGCACACTTTAGACAGTTCAAATCAGACTAAATGACTGTAAACAAATTATTCGATGTGGCACAACATGGTTTTGTGCCTCGTAGATCTACGTGTACGCAAGAGTGCATTCTACAGAGTCGATCATAAGACAGTAGTAAATCAACTAAGAGCACTCGAGGACCATCCGCAGACCTGCGACTGGTTTACAGAGTTTTTGCGCAACCGGATTTTCGGAGTCAAGTCAGGAGACGCCTTAGGCAGCCTGCACCCGGCACCGCATGGCGTGCCGCGGGGAAGCTGTGTCTCTCCGTTTTTGTACTTACTATCTCTTATTAATATGAAACTCTGTATACCATCGACTGTTAAATATCTTTTGTACACAAACGATCTTAAAATTCATAGGGCGCTCAACTCCTCATCGGCGCACACAGCATTGCAGTCCGCGGTGGGCGGTGTCAGCCGGCGGTGCGTTGTCAATAGTATGCAGCTCTCCCTTCACAAATGTCTCGTTGTGAAACCCGGCTCCTCCGAGCTAAACTACTTACTCAACGGTTCAACACCACCAACGGCCACTGTGACGCGGGATCTTGAAGCCTTAATCTGGGCGGACCTCACCTTTTCCGTACATATCAAAGAACTAGTCAAATCAGCATTCATGCCATGTTGCTCCCTACAGTGAATCTTCGTTTGTACAAACCGATTGTGTTATCCAATTTTTATACTGTTCACCCGTATGGCATCCATATTTGTGTAAATACTTAGTTATGCTCGGAGGTGTGCAAAGGAGATTTTTAAAGGAACTCCACATAAGATATGACCTCAAAACAAACGGCATTGTATTATCACCCTTAGTGGACACATTCAAGAAAAATGACAGGCTGGTTTTAGCTCAACTTATGGGCGCAAATTTTATTGGGAAATTATTTGAAGTGCGGCCCAACAATCGCAGAAGCTAAATAATTTATGTGCCCAGATGCGTTGCAAGAACGGAGCACATCAATGATATGTTCGCCTGGCGAGCTTTCTATTCCATTAAAAAATGCGAGCAGTTGAGTACACGTTGTAACGTGTTTTGTTCGAGAAAACTCCGTATGTGCGCCACAAATATTTTTTTCTAAGATGCTACATGCGATAGAGCACTGCGATACAAGTGTGTAATTTAAAAAAAAATTACATACTCAATTTCGGCTTCAGCTTCGTGATTAAATCGTAGATCTCTACTTCAGAAAGCACTACTGGCAAAATCAAGTGGTCGGGCGGTGAAGGATTGTACAGGGCTCGACTGGCCTTAAACCGTGACGCTCTCTAACGAGGCATTGAACACTCATATCTTTAATGTATATCCAAAGAGTGGTAAAAGATTCGTACTATGAAATATGTTGTTGGCAGTGACAGCTCACCAGGGGGCCTGCTAAATCAACAGCATGGGACCGTACTCGCCGGTCGACACTGACGGTGGGCAGCGTGTGCTGTCATTCGCAACTGTAAACAACGGATGCTTTCGCACCAAGGAATTCTGTTTATATGCCATATTTGTAGACTTCAAAGCGGCCTTCGATGCTGTGGATCGAAGAGCAGTTATGCTCAACTAGCTTGCACTAGGCAGGCTGTAAAGTAACATTCCATGATTCGGCAAGAACGCGGCTGATAGATGGCGGAGCTGCTGAGAACGCTTTATTACTCAGACCACTGGTGTTACTCAAGACGATCATCTCAGCCCAATCTAAAGAAGACGAACCTGCGGGCTGTGGGTCAGGTAAACCCCAGCTTTTCGAGGATGGCCTCAGGAACTCACTGTACCGGCCGGAACCGGCGTGTCTATCTATTGGCGTTGTCCCCGGCACTTGTTAAGTGCCTTAATAACGAGCTTACCTGCTGAGATTAACGGCCTTAAATACGTACATCTTGGAGGGTTTGGGTAAAGCGAACCAACATTTAAGTACCAGGTACGCTTTTTATGGCTTGATTAAATGCGAAAGAAGTTCCATGAAATCTCCGTACAATGTACTACTGAAGTTTATGCAAAGAGCCCCGCTGTTTGTTCTATTTTCACCGTAAGCCACAGGCTGTAGCCTGAAAAAACGAACTCAGATAAATGGCGACTGTCTGCAAATAGGCCTACCAATTCACGGTATATAACGTACGCGAGACACTGATCAGGTCGTGACTCAAAACAATTCGAAGTTTATTATTATTATTATTATTATTTTTTTTTTTTAATAATTATTATATATTTATTCAATATTTCGGTGTTTTCCTACAATTGTGGGATCTAAACGTGTACCCGCCTAGGCTCACCCCCGCTCCTCAATCCATGGAGCCGATGACAGCGGCGGCGTTTCCCCTACACACTGCGAGCGAGAGTTGCTGACGTAGAAACTCACCCTCGCGCTGGTCACCCGTGTTAGCACTTATTTTGATACCTAGGTCTTTGAGGAAGATACTTGTGTTTTTGCTGATTGGACCCATCGTTTCCATGGCGACGGGTACGGTTATTATTATTATTATTCAGCATCATTTCTATGCCGGCACCATTAGGAAAAGCGAAACCAAGGTTGCTATCAGTTAAGCAAGGCAATGCTTCATTCGACACATAAACGTCATGTCAGCCGGGCCATTACTTCCGGTCATCACTATCATCATCATCATCATTGCCATCACCACCACGACCAACACCACCACCAGCATCATCATCATCAACAACAACAACAACATTGCCGTCTTCGTTGTTGGATTTGTTTGCATATCTTCACCAGTTAGCTGCTGTTCGAGGTACCCGTTGAAGCCGTATGCGGCTCGTACATATACGATGCGATACTGCGGCGTGTCGCGTAGTAGTCGCTGCACTCCGCTCGACGACGCCAATGATATGATCTGATGAACAAATACTGCGCCTGGTTTCTGCTAGCTACTAGACCTACGGCAATGGCACAAGCCAAGCACATTCGTGTGTCGAGTGTCTGTCCGCGGGCTTTCTGTCTACTAGATCTGGCGGTCTGACAGACGGATCGTCACCACCAGCTTAGCACTAAGCACTCTTTCTCTGTCTCGAACGTTATCTTGCACAAGCACATGATATATATATATATATATATATATAGTGAGAGAGATAGGGGAAGATGATATGTGTATCTTACAGTTGTCATTGAATGTGTCACTCATTGCGTGTCTTGTGTCGTTTTCGACGTGTACGCATGTGATTTCGTGAGGCCGCGCACAATTGAATATAGGCGCTGCGGCAGCGTCGGCGGCGGCGTCTGCTGCTGCTGCTGTTGCTGCTGCTGCTGTTTGGATGACTGACGATCGTGGTGACACATTCAGCCTCGGGCAGTAAGTTACGAGCCTGCGATGATGCATGCATATACATATATATGTATATATATATATATATATATATATATATATATATATATATATATATATATGGCAAATGTGTCATCTATGGTATGGGTGACACATCTCTCGAACTAAACTAAAATGTGCCACTTGTGCGTGTGCAAGCAAATACCATTCATAAAATAGTTTATGTATTTGCTGCTGCACTTGTTGTTCTTGGGAATCGCCGCTGTTGCGTGCCACCGTGCCACGGTGGTCACGGACATATAGGACATGCCACAGCTACGGGCAAACATCAGAGTATAAGATAAGCAAAGAATAAAACTGAAAACGGGGGAAAACGACAAAAAAAGGAAACCGAGTAAATGAGAAGATTGTTAGTTCGTTAAGGGGCGCGGCCCGCGGCAAATAGGGTAGGCAGCCAACTACCGTCATGGCTGTGGATGGCCGCGTGTGCGGCATACGGGTAAGCTTGAACGAAACCTACATCTCCTTCGGCAATGACTCAGAAACGAGCGTCGCAAGAATTCCTTTCCATCGCCAGAAATCCTTTTTATCCATTTGCGCAATCATTGTACATACACATACTGCTGTTTTTGTTGTCTTTGCCACTCGTCCCCCCCCCCTAGAAAAGTTATATATATATTTTAGATTTTTCCGTAAGGCTAGCGCCCGTGTATGGTTTTTCATGTCATGGCTATTTTTTTAATCCACTCCGACATTTACCTTGACTAAATTAGAAATCATGCAAACCAATTTAAGAGTGGCCGGTCTGGGTCTCGAACCCAGGCCTCCCGAATGCAAGGCAAAAACTTTGCCACAAAGCCATCTTGCTCGGTTTAATACAACCTCAAGTAATATTAAAATATATAATCCACTTCCCGTAGTAGCAATGATAAATAAACCCCACAACCGCTTCTTATCGTAGTACTGCTCATGTTAAGCTGTTCGTTCTATGATGAGCTTACAATTGCATTTCGTGCAGGTTACACCATCTAGCGTCGAGTTTCGGCCGGGAAACGCCGCAACCCCCTTCTCCTCCTGCTCCATCAACAACTCTACTTTTTCTCGGGTTGACTCTCAGCCAACAGTAAACGTCCACGGCATTGCATCGTTCTGTAAAATGGACCCCATAAATACAAACGACGCTTGTACAAACGACGGACGTGAAAAAAATGTTACGACGGGGATCGAACCCGTGCGCCAGTGTGTCTCCATCTCTCGCGAATCCACCACGCGATTGCGTTCGACTGTGTTCCTACACTAACTAGGATAGCCGAAACCAGACGTCCTTGGCAGACCCATCGTCGCCATCTATCTTAGTGCAGCGTCGAGAAATTTTCCTTCGCCTTTCCACCTTCACGGTCGGGAGGCGACTCCCTTGGTATTTGTGGCAAACATCCATTGAGGTATACACTAACAACAACAAAAAGAGAATCATGCTTATGATGATAACAACAACAGCGCTACGTGCGGTAGCACTTGCACAAATATATATATATATATATATATACATCCATAATTAACCTGTATGGACTTACCAGTGCCACGCTGGCATACACGTCGACAGCTCCTCCAAGCTCCTTCCCCCCATCATCAATCAATTGTATTCTATTGATCAGGTGCGATTGTCGCACAAAGAAGTCAAACAAGGGAACTACTACGTTCATTGCGCGCGTGAAAGCTCTTCCCTGTCCGGGTACGCCTTAAAGTCGAAGGCAACCACCATCACAACAACAGGCTCGCGATTATGCCAATGAATGTGGGTAGTATCGCTAGTTAGTGGGTGGGATAGCTACCGCCTACGATGTGCGCCAAAGGTGCGAATAGATGCGAAAGTTAGTGATGGATAAGGCTGATGCTGCAAAATACCCAAAGTGCGTGGACCTAGTACGTCACGAGGAACTATTTCTATTTCAGTCAGACGAGCGTACTTATATAGAGATTGAAAGAAGATACGCCGTAGCTAATGTTAATGGCGCTTGGAATTAGCAAACCTCGCATATCCTGTGACAGTTATCGAGTATATATATATATATATATATATATATATATATATATATATAGATATATATATATATATATATAGATATACTTATATCTATATATATAGAGAGAGAGAGAGAAAGAAAGGAAGATAGAAAGGTATGGTCTCAATTTAAGATGCATCAGCTGCATCAAAATCTCAGAAGAAGCGCTAGCACTCTCTGCGACGAGGACATGTTACTTGGGTACTTGGCTTGAGTACTTTCCGTCAATGGAACTAATGCTACGGACAGTGCTGTAGACACAAGAGTAGAACTTTATTCTGCATTGTCTTGAACTTTGGATATATGCTTTCGGCAACGGCCAAAATATGCCGAAATCCAGCGACGAGATGACTTCAAGGTACCACAATATTGTCCTTTTTCATTTTAAAACATAATTGTCTTCGAGGTGGCGGATCGATTCCTCCTATTGAGGTGACGAAACTTGTGAGACAACCCGCCGCTTTCAATGCGCTGCAATGTGGTCGCCTTGTTCAACTAAATGTATAATATATATATATATATATATATATATATTGAGCGACCTTAGACGGCTAGGACTTAAATCTTAAGACTTATGTCGTAATCTATAATAAAATGAGATGGCTTCCCACTTTAATATACATTTTACAACATGTTGACATAATTAGGGTTTTCCCAACACTCCTTGTGCCAGCATGACGACTGGCTTTCTTTGGTATGCTTCATCGTTTATTTCTGATATAAAGTTAAACCACATTTTTCTTATTTTCTGCATGTGTTTTTGTTTGTAGTTTTCTGATAGTTCTAATATATTTGTATTTGTTTTTCATTTAGAACACAAATAACTCGGCTGAAGAAATCGGGCACGAAGAGCGGAGAGGAAAAGCGAATGAACAAGTATTCGAGTTATTGCCTCTTATTATCTGACCTCATTAGTCAAACGATTAAAACATGATAAAACAAAACTTACCGAAAGACACTAAACAAGTCGATCGCGACCGGCAGCTTAAGGGATCTTTTTTGAAATCTTGCGCAACTATTGGAGTTTTTTGACCCGCCGTTCTGACCACTGCATCTTCAAAATGTTCGAGGCAATCCCATTTATCCATAGTCTAGCCCTTTGGCGATACCCACTGGAGGAATGAAGCCTTTCCTCATTTAGCTACAGACGGGAAGGCAATGCTCATCAGGCTCAGCTCATTACGTCCCTACAAACTCTGCCATGTGGAAAATGGCTCCCGCTCTTCGCAGGGACACAGGCAATGGGGGGGGGGACGTTAACCTAAATTAGTCTCATCAACCAATGTGCCTACCGATTAAAATTGTAATAAGTTAGATTAGAACGCGTGTGCGTGTTGGGCATGCGTTTGCCCGTGAGCTTGTACGCTGATATTTCTCATCGCCCTTCGGCTTTCCCTAGTGGCCACTAATGCAGGTTGTTCTACACGTCTATCTATCTGTCCAGCTGTGATGTGCCAGGTCTTCTTCTGGCTATTTTTGTACGGACAGGAACTAGCGTTCAATGTTTATGATTATTGCGCCTGATCATAAGTTATCCGACCGGCTTTCGTCCGATGCATGGTGGTGCACGGCGATCGAATCGTAATTTGCTCACCTGGAACTTGGCGTGGCCGAATTTTCGTACTAGCCATACTGCGGCCGTTGACCACCAATGGCCTGCGCTGTTTTCACTCGTAAACGACCGTCATTCCGGCACATTTCTGCCCAAATGGCATTTTTATTGTTAGAGGCATTTCAATCAAGGCAGGCCTATAAATCAATGATTATACCATAATCCTTGATAGTCTCTGCAAACCACAGTTGGCTCTGTCAACCCGTATCTATGGACGACTGCGAGATCACAATATGTTTCTTTGCTACGTATTCACATGCCTCTTTTAAAGTTACTTTTAGTAATACATAACCGAATAGAATCGATCGACCAAATGAGTGATATAAACTACTTAATCTGCCATTGCTAAATCGCTAACTATAGTTAAGTCGTTTCTTGCATATTTTCTAAGATGTGATGCTTAACTGCCATGATGCATTAAATAAACATTTGTAACTGCGATGCGTTTGTATATTCCTCGAAATATGTCGATAAGTAAGATACACTATATATGTAGGACATGTGGGAACTATACTGAGTGTAATGTTGATGACCACGCATAGAGCGATATATATATATATATATATATATATATATATATATCCAATCAAGCCCTAACGCAAATTAAGCAATCTAGCAGCAGCCCAATGCCATTAATATAAGTTTGTAATTGTAAACACGGGTAAGCGTAATTTCACTTTTCCATATTTAAAACTATATACAATTGTCGAAACGTGTTTACTTATGTATATACTTAAATATAGATATAATAGATACACTAGCTACATAGGACTTTTGGTAAGCAGGACCAAACGCATGTAAATTGAGTTTGTCTTCACTTACCAAACACTCGATGCAGATTCTATTTGCAGTCTGCGATCTAAATCATAGTAAAAACCGTCCTATGCGTTTTCTAAAAAAATATAATTATATATCCATACATACTAAATTTAGATTTCAGATCACGGTCCAAACTAGTGATTGAGTGGTGCGGTACACAACGAGAACAATCATTTAGATTTGGCTGGCAGGTTCTGCAGATATTTTATCGTCCACGATTCTGCATTACATTATACAGCTGGCATGTTATGAATACAGCTAGAGGTAAACGTAGCCTTAAACAAATGACTGTATAACAGAAGTTAGGAATAAAAAGGCAATGAGTAAGCAGTTGCAAGTCCCTGTCTCGTAGGAAAATAATTTTGCTGCAAACCTTCATATTTTAGTTTGGCGATTTACCGTCTATATGGCGTAGTTTGTGGACAGTATATACAACTGTTTATAAAATATCTTGTGTCTCACAGGCCCAAATGACAACACCGTAGTATTTTTTATGTTTTGTTTCTGAAATATTTTAACAGTTGCTAACGTGTACTATCAAACACACACACATATATATATATATATATATATATATATAAACTCGGTAGATGAAATAATGCTAGCAATTGAATGTTCATTGAAAATGGACAAATATTTAAGTAAGAGACACTACATTATCCTACATTTGTTATTATTTGAGATGCATAAGTGCCCTTATGTATCTCCAAAAAATAACCAACTTCAACGATTTATTTTTGGTCTGCATTTACACTACATACACAACTTGCACATAATTAAAAACTACTAGGCATGACGAACGGTGCTGGACGTACTAAAGAATCTTCTTTAAGTTATAATCTCTCCTGGCCAGCTAATTAGATATCATTACAGCCTTTAGATGAACTTAATCTAACTTAAATAAATTAAGTTGAATGCTGCTCTAAAAATGAGTTATTTTGGCGCCGTTTAGCTTGATGTTACAGTCATTATGGTGGTACAAAAGGACTGCTTTTTTTTCTTACTTGCACATAACTGCAGGGACACTGTGCAGGTCTCTGGTGAACCTTATATACAGGCGCGGAGTGGGGAGTTATACTCCACTGACTGGAGATTATCGTTGATGCGGCAGGCCATAAGACATAAATAACTCTGTTTCACTCACGGGCCGGCGAGCAGCCGGATATAGGAGCAGACATTTAGCTATGGCGTTTGTAGCCCACGGGCTTCGTCGTGTGTTATGCAGCACGGAAGAATTCCAGGACCCTCAGGAGTGTTGTAGGTGCCCGAGGTGCTTTGGCCGGTGCGATAGATACGACGCCGCAGCATGTACAGCAGTTCACTCAATGGCTGAACTAGCAAGATGAGAGAAGACACATTGATGTGCAGGAAGCACTACTTGTATCTGATGTATATGTATATGTTTATATGTTTACCCAACTTGGGTGTGTAATCAACCATAATAATAATAATAATAAATAATTCTGTTGGTGCCAGTGTCGAGTACGGCAATTCATGCCAATTAATACATCTTCTGTCCGCTATGGACCTCGTTAGTCGCAATGGCGCTAACGACGAAATGTTTTTTCCGTAGCTGAGCAAACTGAGCTATACTTTTGCTTAAGAATCGTACTTTCTTCGAGAGCACACAGGAAAAATCGCACCACTTGTGTTGGTGTCTAGCAATCTATCATATACAAGTACATCAATTACTACTAAGGGACATCTTTCAATTAAGCAGCTTAATGATGATGACTAGACATTTCATATTAAGGCACATATTCTCCTTGTTTATAGAGTCCTTCCTATGCATGAAGGGCAGTTTTTTGCTCAGATGTATATCCCTGCCTGTGATGCTTCAGTACAGGATAATATTTATTTGATATATCAGACTAAAGGTAATCCGTAATACTGTTGCAATGCCACGTTCGACGTACGCTTACATTTAGTGTATTCTTTGTAAAATGTTCCTCTCATAAAAATTATTTGAACTAAGATCTTCGTTACCCTTTCTGCCTAATACTCGTATATATATATATATATATATATATATATATATATATATATATATATAAAATTTGTATATATTAATATATATACAGGGTGTTTCAGGAATATTTGAGGCGCGATGTGGAATTGTAGAGCTCGTTAAAGCAAATGTTTTTTCCAATGGAACATGGGATCTGAGAAGTCTTGTTTCGGAGTGAGAGTGAAATTACTACAATTTGCAATACTGGTGTTTTTGCGCGACATAGGAGCACAAAATGTGCGATTGCGCACAAAATTCTGCTTCTTGAAAAGCATTTAAGGCCGGTCAGAAGATGCAACATGGTCGCTTAGAAGAGAATTCGAAAAATAAAGTTCCTTATTAGCTTTTACGCCAAATGCCTCAAAATCATTACCCTACGACCACTCACGGCACTTAAAACTAACATATTCAGGCAAATGCGCATTTCATGATTATCATTTTGGCACCAAACATATGATAAAGCGAGCTGTGGTTGCGAAGTAATTACGATTTTTTGGCCAAATTTAGGGATTGAGTGCATGCAAAAATGATCTAGAGTGCTAGTAGATCATTTATGCACGCACTCAATCTCAATTACATCACAGTCACGGCTCGCATTGCTATGTATTTAGTACCAAAATAATCGGCATGAATTGCGCATTTGCCTGAATGTGTAGTTTTGAGCGCTGTGATTGGTCGTAGGATTATGATTTTGAGATATTGAACGTGAAGGCTAAAAAATTTACTTAATTTTTGCTAAATATTTTCTAAACGATTGTGTCCCATCTTCTAGGCAATATTATAAGTTCTTCTTCAGAAGACACATTTTCTCGCAAATACGACGATGTCCTTAGCTTCTGTGTAGGAAGACCGGTTGTCTCGTAATTGCACATTGTACGCTCTTATGTCGGGCAAAAACACCAGTGACACAAATTGTAGTAATATCACTCTCACTCCGAAACAAGACTTTTCAGAAACCATGTTCCATTAGAAAAAAGATTTCCTTTAACGAGCACCACAATTTCATATATCGCTCTTCAAATCTTTCTGAAACAAAGTAATTTTTGCATGCACTCAATCCCGACATCTGACCAAAAAATCGTAATTACTCCGCACCCACAGCTCGCATTGCCATAAGTTTGGTGCCAAAATGATCATCATGAAATGCGCACTTGCCTGAATATGTTAGTTTTAAGCGCCGTGAATGGTCGCAGGGTAATGATTTTGAGGTATTTGGCGTGAAAGCTAATAAACAACTTAATTTTTTCGAATCCTTTTCTAAGCAACCATGTTGCATCTTCTGACCAGCCTGATAAATATTTTTTTTCATAAGAAGAAGATTTTTTTCACGAACACGACGGTGTGCTTAGTTTCTGTATAGGAGGACTGGTTGTCGCAATTGCACATTTTGTGCTCCTATGTCGGGCAAAAACACCAGTGTTACAAATTGTAGTAATTTCACTCTCTCACTCCGAAACGAGACTTCTCAGAGACCATGTTCCATTGGAAAGAAACATTTGCTTTAACGAGCTGTACAATTCCACATATCGCGCTTCAAATATTCCTGAAACACCCTGTATATATATATATATATATATATATATATTTATATGTATTTATATGCACGGTCTCGCAGAACTCGTCCAACAAACTTTAGGAGTAGTACAACTTGGCAAAAAGATATTTTCTTTCAATGAAACAAAGGGAGCCAATGTCTTCTTAAATGGGTAAATGAGCGTGCAACCCAAAATCAAATAGTTGCAAAGTATTTCATTTCTTTAATTTTAGAGAATTATTTTTAATACAACATTTGCCATGTTATAAGCTAACGTAGAATAAAATTCAATAGATGCAAAATGTTCCTTTAAATACGTAGGTATGATTGGTTGGCCGATAGCATGACTGGGGCTCTCGCAATCGCGATTTAGAGAAGATATCTCAGGATAAAAAACTTGTTACAACAATTTTTGGTAATTTTGCTTTCGCTCCAAACGAAAGCTCCAAAGTTTGTTGGACGATATCAGGGAGATCCTGTATATATATATATATATATATATACATATATATATATATATATATATATATATATATATATATATATATATATATATATATATATCTATATATATATATATATATATACATATATATATATATATTTAACACTGTGATACTGTGTTATTGTCCGACATAGGAGCACTAAATGTGCAACTGCGAGACAGCCAGCCTCCTATACAAAAACTAAGCACATCGTTGTGTTTGTGTGAAAATCCTGGAAAAAAATGCCGACCCGAAGATGTGACATGGCCGTTTAGAAGAGAGTTCGCCAAAATAAAGTTATTTTATTAGCTTTTACACCCAATACCTGAATTAAAAATCAGAACCCTACGACTATTCACAGCGCTAAAAAAACAATTTTATGCCAATGCGTATTTCATGACGATCATTTTGATATCAAATCTATGTCAATGCCGGGATTGCGGAGCAATTAAGATTTTTAGCGGGCATGTTGAGATTGACTGCATGCATAAATGACCTAGAGTGAATTATCTGATGGAGGAGGAAATTTATACATGCACTTGCATATACAAGTCAATCTGTACATGACCGCCAAAAACTTTAATTACGTGGGTTTGGTATTAAAATGAACGCAGTGAAATGCACAATGCATAATTGAGCGCTGTGAATGGCCTATGGTTATGATTTTGAGATGTTGGGCATGAAAGCTAATAAAATAACTTCATTGTTTGCGAATACGACTGATGAGAAACGACCATGTCGTGTCTTCTAGTGTTATATGTTCTTTTGAAGAAGCAGCATCTTCTTACAAACACGACGGTGTGCTTAGTTTCTGTATATGAAGACTGGTTGTCTCGCAATTACTTATGGTGTGCTCCTATGTACGGCAATAACACCAGTGTCACGGGTTTTAGTAATATCACTCCGAAACAGGACTCTTCAGAGACCATGTTTCATTAGAAAAATATCTACATTAATGAGCTCTACAATTCCCTAGATTTCTTTCAAACCTTTCTAGGTGACCCCATATATATATATATATATATATATATATATATATATATATATATATATATATATAGGGTCTCGCTTTGCGCTCGTGGAGGACAAGACCTCTTTGCAGACACTTTCAGTGGTCTTAGAATTCAGGTCAAGCCAAAGGAAGTCGGGCAAGCGTGCGCGAGGCTTCCCAAAATAGGGACAGTACCTCATCATTTAATGGAAGAAGCATTCGGGAGAGCGCGGGGAGGCACTGGCAGCACTCATATAGGGGGATGCAGGCCGATTGCCGGGCTTCTGTAAAGACCGTCGCTCGACAAGTCATCGGTCTTTTCTTAGGTAAGATGGGCGAGGAAAGAGCTCTTAGGAAGGCTCTTTACCTGTCGGGAACTGCCACAGCAGGGCGACTTTGTCTGGTCATCTGCAAAGCTGATGCCTTGCAGATCGAACTGTTTTGCAGACAGAATAACCTGTTGTTACTTTTACAGAGGGGTCGAGCAAGAACTAGGGAGTCCTGTACAGAAGGTGTCGAAAGAACCTTATTCGTGGATACTTAAAAGGGATCGCAGAAGTCAGCAGAGGATACGACAAGGAACAAAGCAATAGAAACGTTGGATAGAACAGTTGTAGGGAGAAACTTCTAATTTGCCTACGATGGTTAAGCTCCTCGAGAGAAATATAAATTGCTATCTATATGGCTGCCAATTATGAGCTAGAAGCGACAGCCGGCGAGCGGGGCATTGAGCTCTGCCTGCTATCCGAGTCGAATGTTGCAATCACCACGTAGAAGAGGAACTGGATGTGGGATGCAGAGGCAGACAGTGCGATGTGGCGGACGCTGAAAACCGCACAGGAACCAGGCATGAGGTTTGCACATCTGGCGAGGGCTCGTCTAGACGAGATACCCGAGAATACAATAAAATACCCAGGTCACTCAGATGGTGACAGTAAAAGTCGCCGACGTT
>QVRM01004476.1:0-42533 GCA_003439945.1 Dermanyssus gallinae
TTGTTCCGCCCGGCCACTGGCACGTCGACATAACTAGGGGTGCGAAAGAGCGACAGAGAGACACTTATATATATATATATATATATATATATATATGTAGAGAAAGAGATAGCGAGAGAGGGAGAGAGAGCGCGGAAGAGAGATAGGGGGAGGGAGAGCGAGAGAAAAGGGAGGGAGACGGCGGTGGAGTAGATTCGTTCCGGCAAAGTATTACCTGCCTGCTGTGCAGGGTGCCGTGGTGGTGGTCGTCGTCGGCTTCCGGACCAAGCCAAAATGAACGACCTCCAAAACAATCAGCATACCACCGCTGTAACGGCGGTATACCGTGGCCGACAACATAGTAGCAATAGTTGTGTTGTTGTTGTTGTTGTCGTCGTAGCAGTAATAGTAAGAGGAGTAGTCGCAGTAGCGGCAGTCCTTGTAGTGGCCGTCTATAACCGGCTGTTATTCGCTATAGCTGGTCCTAACTCAATCACTCCCTCCTTGGCGCTAGTTCCCTTTTGCATTCTCGTCGTCCCGCTGCTCTTCTCATCACCTCTCTCTCTTCGTCTCTGCATTCCCACGCTTTCATAGGCTCGCCATACCTGCATTGTGTTCTCTCTCTCTCTCTCCGCCCTCTCCCTGCCTTTTACGTCGTCGGTGTTTTCGCCGTTTATTAGTCTCTATTTTGCCAATATTATTTTTGCGTTCGCTATTTGTTTGATTGTTTGTATGTTTGCCATACATTTTATATATTATATATATATATATATATAAACATAAATATATTTAATTATATTATAATTATATTTATTTTTTAGTATTACTATTATTTTTTATTTATATATATATATATATATATATATTATATATATATATATATATATATATATATATATACATATATATATATATATACATATAGCCAGAACGAAGTCACCAAGGCTTTCCAGTTTATTTTGCCTAGATGCGCTATTTATTAGCTACACACAGGCTAGTTTTGCACCACTCGGTGGCAACGTTTATTGGCTCAGTTTGGTACGAACAAGTGACGAACAAGAACGAGGTTCGTCCATTTTTAAAAAATCGAAATCGAAAAGCAACAAATCCGCATCAGGCTCTGTGTTAAGAACGAAATTACAAAGTGACGGAAATATTACGAACTGCTTGGGGTGATCAAACAGTGTCCCGAAATGCTGTGTACATGTGTTATAGTCATTAAGAGAAGTGCGACCTTTAACATACCAATACCACATAGCCTTTGACATGAATCACAGAAGAAAACGTTGCAAAAATTTGCGATATCAAATTAACAATTGGCGAATTACTATCAGGAAAATTGCTGACAAGTTGAGCATATCTTATGAATCAATCATAACAGTCTCAACCAATGTTTTATTTGTCAGAAGACTGGCAGCAAAGTTTGTTGTAAAAAAGAGTTGAACTTCCAGCAAATTAACGCCCGCCGAGAATGACCGAATTGAATCTTCATGCGCTAGCAGAAGAACATGGATTGCTTCAAACATTGATAACAAGAGACGAGTCGTGGGCATATTGTTACGGCATCGAGGCCAAAGCCCGATTTTTCCAGTTCTGATTTTAAGAGGAGCGTCAATCGAAGAAATTCATACAAAGCAGATCCAACGCTATGGTCCTTTTGATGCTTTCTTCGATTGCAAGGGAATCATCTTACACATTTTTTCTGCTTGGTCCTACGCTCAATAACGCCGCGGCGCGCACAGCGTTACTAAGTCGGATAACCTGATGAAAAATTATATTTTATAGTCCGCAACCTCTTCATTTGCCAGACCTGGCTCCCTTTTCCTCTTCCTGTGGATTGAAAAAAATGAAAAGACAGCGTTTAAGACTGTAAAAGAGATAAAGAAAAAAATGGCCCAAGTCAACTCGATCGGAAAGACATGTTTGAAAAAATGCTTAGAATAGTGGGAAATAAGGTGATACAGGTATTGTAGCAGGCGGGCGCTATTTGAAGGAGGACATTTTTGGACGATTTAAATAGCGGCACAGCGTTATCTTATGCTTTCACCTTGCAGCAAACGGCAAACTTTGGAACCTGAGATGCAGAAAGTGCGGTTTTTCGAAGCACTTGATAAAAGACTGCAGCGCAGCTACTGCCTATGCTACGGGGATCATAAGACTGCGTGGGGTCTGCATGGACTATAGCGTATAAAATATTTGCAAAAAGTTCTCGCGAAACATTATTGTAGAGGATAAACAGCAACCCTTCTTGAGAGTATTGTGAAAGTTGTGATTGACACAGTGTCGGAAAGATCATCAACCTGTACAACTAATGTAGCGCAGTCAGCCTTTGTAACTGCACTTAAAAACGTGTTTCTTCTTAATTCTCTGTAGCCCCAGAGTTTAAAAAATAGCAAGTTGAAAAGATCAGAAAATCTTTCTCCAGGGGAAGCGTTGCAAAATTTGTTAGAATTGTCAATACGAAAAGCTGTCGAGATTTTCACTTAAAAGTCGTGGCATAAAGCAAATTGCATAATAACTCTCCTGACTCGACATGGCTGGTGTCCGGGATATCTGTAGTTTACACGTATTCTATTGCAATTAAAATTAGGCTAACTCAAGAATGTAGGCAAGCACTTGGTCGGAAGGAGAAGGAAAAAATCTCTTGATGTTGATGAAGATTTGGAGATCCTTAACGAACTCGAACCGAGTGTTTTTCGGCGGCGTTCACAGTATGGCCTAAGGCATATGAAGGTCGAGCAAGACCCAGTAGGTATGTATCTAGTTTAAATAGACCGGACTCGCTATGTTAGTGATAAAAACAGTATCAGCGATGAAGCGGGGGATTTTAAGGAAAGCATGGACAAGGAGTGGGCAAATTAGAGGCGTTCTGTTCATAGCGCGGACCGAGGCGGCGAACGAGTAGTTTCGCGATATATATATTATATATTTATATATATATATATATATATATATATATATATATATATATATATATATATATATATATATATAGCGCTTTAAATAAACCCCAGTTGATTTTATTTGTCTCCCTGTAACTGTAATATGGCAATGTGTACGCCCATGTAGCGCCTTTGCGACTGCTGGTTCACCGTTTGCAACATCGACGCCGAACGCCGCGTTACCCTCATTTGACGCCAATCCATGGTCTTTAACAGGAGAAGCTAAGCGTTCTCATGCCATCAGTGACCTTTACTGACGCCTGCTTTACTTCTTGTTCTAAAGCTGGCTCGGTGAGGTGTTAATCTTTTCCAATATTCTATTTCCAATATATTATTTCTCTAGGAAGCACTACATGTGTGTAAACTGATGAACGAAGCTTCTGCGTAGCTCGGCCCTTTTGTTAAGCAACTAACGTAGCCCGTTTGGGCTATAACTATGGTATCTTCAGTGGCCTCTCGGATACGTGGTATTCCATCCCGCTAACCCTGTACACAGGTTCCAATATTGTGCTACAGCCTAAACTTCGTGTGCAGAGGCATGTCGCAACTCACTGTTTGAGCACTTCAGCAAATGCCTATAACGGCAGGTAAAGCTCTATTCTAATACGTGGGGCCTTCTTCAGTTTGCAAACAGCAAGTAATGCGTCGCCTTGATAGCTATTAGATTTGCCCGGATGTGTACAATATACATATTTAGATTAAATACACTTATTTAGTAAAAATAGCGCAACTCATCGGCTGTTATGCTTTACACTTACTTTCGACATTGTAAAACATATATGCAAACGAAATAGTTTCTATTTCATTTAAACTGCACACTTTCACTGTAATACTAATAATAATACTATAATGGATAGTGTTCTCACTTTCTCTGTAAAAGAATGGCACCTTTGCGGAGGTCTTACCTATGGTCAGTCAGCGCGTTGACGTCACGTGCACGTGCCCCGTACGCTATATTCATAAGTCCTTAAGAAGTGTGTGGATCTCTTATAAGCGCCGAAAAAGCTCTTACAACTGATTGCTTCTCTGTGTACAAGCACTATTGAAAAAAAGTACGAACATTTGTCCGATATTAAACAATTCATTTGCGAAAGTAATATATTTCAAGTGTCATATGAACCGAGGCCGCACATACATTTAACACTACTCTAGCAATCTCGCTGGCTTCAAATGTTTAATTAGTGACCTAAACCCAACGCGCTTGTCAATCCAACCAATGTTTAGTTTTAGTTACCCCCCAAAGCTGTTGCACTTACGGGGGACATTAGCAACATATGTTTTTATATTGCTTTGCAGGCAGACGTCAACTAGTACAACCGTAGTGCATAGTCTACATTACGTACATATCATGGATTCACTCATAATGCTTTTACGTAACCGTTTTCATGTAGATAAGTAGGTCTATTTTTTCACAACGGACACAATTAATAATACGTGCGCTGCGAGCCCACCTTGTCTGTGTACCACGATAACTATACCACTAAAATTTGCGCTGCGATCGCTTCCTGTTCTACATATGTCAGACTGTGTGACGAAGACGGCAGATCGAACGCATCTCGGCAGACCCTGCACCTCTTAGTGTATCATTTTGCGACCTCTAAGTTACTACTTTGCCGCACGTTTTCGTGCATTTTCGGTAGACACGATATTGCCGGAGATCGAAAAAGCGCAGTCGTTATTGCCCTACTTAGACCTCATACTCGTAGTTGACACACGTGTCTCCCAATATATTGGGGCGCAACGTTCTTCTTTTAGCATTACTTATCTGTTCCTGTCCTCCCTCTTTCACCTTGTGCCCGGGAGCAGTTCCCCCCTTCTTCGTTGTGCTGGCCTATATTGCCGCGTTTATCTGGCCTTCTACTTGCCTCAAATATACGTGGCGCTGGCAAAAAGGACGGCCAGGGTGGATCCCTCCAGAGGCCGTTTTACAATGCTGTTTGCTGCTACTGCTGTTCCTGCTGCCGCCGCCGCCGCCACCGAAAGGCACCGTGAGCATACTGAGGCCGCGGCTCCCGGATGCGTCGTATGTGGCCGAATCGCGGACCCATAATGGAGCCCATCAAAAGGAGAACACACCAGACAAGGAAAGAGGGAAATGCAAGAAAGGACGAGAGAGAGATAACATAAAAGATCCAGAAAAGGGAGTGTGAGAGTGAGACACAAGATAGAGAGAGAGAGAGAGAGTAGCCCGCCATATACCGAACAAAATTGGGCGCACGGAGTGCGGGTCAAACAAAGGCTGCCTGGTACCACCGATGCTACACGATGCCAGTACGACGATGCAGGCGGAGAAGGCCCGAGATACAGGAAGCGCCTGCGGCATCGCAGATTATTGCGGGGCGTGGAAGGAGGATGAGGAGAAGCAAAGGTTTTGGCCGAGGGAACAATAGCAAACAGAGAGCGTCGCGTCGGGTAGCGTCTCCGGTGAGGCTCGATACTGCAGCGTATCGACGAAGAATACGAACGACATCGAATGACGATGACGACGACGACGACAACAAAGCTGCACGTCCGACATGCCGACGTTCTTATGTATTCGCTTGTTTCTCTTCTTTCCGATGTCCGCATCTGTCCATATATTGGCTGCCTAATGTTGTGTTAGTACGTAGGTGCCGCCGCTTTTGGGCCGGAGCAATGCGAACTGTCGCGCGGAAGGGCACAGGGTAGAGTAGGGTAGGGTATCTTTGATGGACGGATCTTCGACACTGCGAGACTGTCGAGAGCGGGCCGGGCTTAACTAACGGCAATGGGCAGACCCCCAGACAATTCGGAACGGGACACTGCCCTTCCTTAGGGACGACCGCGCGAAGGTGGGCGCAAAGGTGTCTCGCTCTGAGATTATGTGCTCGATCGGTACGGAAATAGTCCGTCTACGATGTGCGAATCATTAGGATACAAGCATTGTAGGGTCTAAAGTCAAGAAAACAAGTTTAAACACAATCGCTGCAGGTTAAACACAATCGCAACGATCGTGTGAACTTACTTTTTGCTATTTGGTCGCCTATTTGTGCAATTGTAGAGGTGTTTCTGTGTCGTGTTTTTTTAACGTAATTTTATTACATGCAAATGTCAAATGTGCTTCGACCTGCTACGGTAACGTGACTGCTACATCTGTTTTTAAACCCGTTTGTTAGTGTTTTCTGATTAGCGCGCTATCGAAGCTAGAGTTTCATAATGAACTGATGATCGCAGGCAAGGTAGGCGCTTTTCTAATATGTGTTTAGCGTTTGGAATCTCTGAGGATGTTCTGTTCTCTCGTCTCACAGAACATTCTTACCCACCCTTATTATCACAGTAAAGTGTGATAGGCGTGGATGTGTGTGGTGACCTAGATAGAGATACGCGTATGTATATGGGTTTTTATGTATATATCTAAATATAGATCATTGTATGTATGGCAGGATTGCGGTTACACAGTAAGCTCTTAATGTAGAGAAATTTGTATATAAAAAAAATAAGAAAAGACGTGTTAAAAGCGTTAGATTAACCTTACTAATTGACTAACAATAACTGTTAACCTACAACCTTTGCAGCAGATGACAAATATTAGATTAAATTCTCCATCTGTCCATGAACAAGGTAGCCTTGTCAAATGACAGCCATGACGTAAGCAAATCCAGCCGCATTCTTAGTAAATTGCTTGCCTGGCACACGTGTAATTCTGTAAGTACGCTGCAGTGTCAAATCCATAGTTAGGTATATTTTACTGGCCTACGTTTAGCAGCCGCAGCAGGTTTTAGATTTTTGCAATAGTATGCCTGATCGACTTGTATAATTGTCAACTAATTGGCTTATGATGGCTCTATTTTCTTCTTTTTTGCGGAATTCAATGGCGTCGAGTCTAGGACAACCTACCACACTCGCCTACGCTATATTATGTTGCGGTTGTTGAGTGTTTATTATGCTATATATATATATATATATATATATATACTCGATGTAATAGCATCATATGATGTGATATGGATACACATAAGGTAGTGCTACAAAGCTTCCCTCGGCGGATGCCGCTATTACGATGTTATTATCACAGCTACGTTTGATTCTCTTGCGAATTAATTCGCTGTGTTCTTGGCAAAACTGCGTGTCTGAGTTGAGTTCTGGGTACTTGCTCATAGTTGAGTTATCTTTGGGTATGATTTAAATCACTGGTCAGTCGCGCGATCTACGCACGCAGCCTTAACGGTGCTGCTCGGCCGATGTCTGTCGATCGAAGGAAGGGCCTTCGCTGTTCGTACAACCAGTCGTCTCGGGACGTCGCGTGATCCTGATGAAGGAAGCATTGTTGTCCGACTTGCTGTAGGACAGTAGTAGTAGTTCTAGTCCCTTCTCTATGGACTCTTCGGGCGTGTCCGGACCTGAAAGGGTCTCACCCCGTCGACCGGGGCGACGTGACACCGGCCTGCTTATCTTTTGGACCGTTGCTAACGCTCAGGCTGGCATCCGAGAATGACGCAGGCCACACGGTGCTCAGGACTCAGGACAGCGTTGGCCGCCCTGTCCGAGTCGGGCCCGACTCGGACAGCGCACTACGCAAAAAGGGAGAAAATCGAGAGTAAGAAGAAAGAAGGTGTCGTCGTTGAAGACGACGGGCATCAGGACGAGAGCGGAACGAATAGCAGCACAGCACAGCAGGACCGCCGCTGGAAGTTCGGATAACACATCTGCCTGCCTGCCCGCCCGATCCTTCCATTCTATTGGTCGACTGCGCTCTCTCAACCTTGAGATGACTAGGGGGGGGGGGAATAGTTGGTGATGAGGTAGATGAGGGTGTAGGGGCTAAGTTTCTGTTTTCCGCTACCGCTGCCTTCGCCGAATACAAGCTATCCCCACGCTAGATCTTAACGAACAGTAGACCAATGGCAAACTGACTGGATGACCCCAGTGTAGTAGTTCCCGATCATGTGCCCGGGGCCGTTGCTCACACGGCCGCCATTCAGTGGTACTTTGGCTATCACTCACTGACTAACGTACTGCACAGCGGTGCGCACGTTTCTTCCTTCAACCTTATGACTGACACCTAGGGGTGAAAGAGGACAACCGAAAAAATCAAACGCCCCAGCAGTGTTGGATCAGCAGCAGCGCACTAGCAGGATGATCTTAACTGAGTCCACTGGCCAGAGGCCAATGGCGCGTGAGATGGAAGAAGCGATAAGTAGCGACGTTGAAGCTGTTGCAATCACTCTGTTGGATGTAATGATGCGACGCAATAGGTAAGCCAATATACGCATGTGGGAAGACCCGGTTAAAAGCAGCGACAGGCGGACGACACGTTGGTCATCGCGGCAAAACAGCTTGACAAGAATGTATCGAGTGCATAGGGCGTAGCTTACTAAAGGCTTCCAATTGGCTTTAGGCTACTGGTGGAGTCAAAGTATCAATTGCAAATGCCTAAAATGCTCGCCTGTAAAACGCTGATTAAAATCATCCTCTGAGCCGCTGCACATTAGTCGTTCAAGCAACAGCTGCAAATATGTTTGTGCATAGAATGGACAAGTTAGAAAGACTGTTCCCTTTGTCATAACGAAGGACACTACTGCAAAAGCTCGTAGTGTCTTTCATTATGTCCAACCTTTTCGCTAAGTTGGCGGCCAGATAACTTTGTTTAGCATAGTGGGTTTGCGTTGGTAAGTAAGTAATGTAGCAGCAGCTCAACCAAAACCCACATACTAAACTTCAACGAAGCCGTTGATCGAACCGTTATTTGTGTTTTCGATAGCAACCATTATGTAAATCACAGTTTACCTTTATTTTCTTTCATTTCTTTCACACCATTCATGTAAAAATACCAACTATATCTACAGAAGAAATGTCTGCATTTTCCTAAGAGCATATTCGCCAATTTGCTATCTAGCTACACATTTGAGTTTAAGAATTGGCAAACAGAATCGATTTCGACACACTGGCCGACATGATATCGATCACACACAACATTGCATAGTTTACAAATAGAATTTACGCCCGGTTTGCTAAACCCCTGTGTCTTGCAAACAACATGATAAAACTTATGAACCGCAAACCCAGTGATAAAATATCTATTTGACCTATCACCAAATTTCCAACTGGTGTTGGTGATGGCTGGGGTTGTAAGCAATAGCGGGTCGACTTATGAAGGCCCATAATGAACTTCAGAACAGCCGGTTTGGCTCTATCGATTGTAGCCATGTCTCGAGAAGAGAGCTTCTCCCAGATAATCTGGATTCCATAAGAAGCTGAAGGTGCAATATTTAGGTTGAAAAGTTTGAGAGCGGTCTTCACTGATAACTTAAGAAAAATAGGAACTACAATCGGATACTGCGAAGTATCCGATTGTAGTGTCTGCGACGATTGCTTACTAGCTGCCTTCTCTCTTTTGAGAGGACTAACTGGGAAATGCGGAACGCACACACAGTAACCACTGCAGGATTGTACTCAGTTGCAAGTGTGGGCCGCTAGTGTGGGGCTCCAACCCACTAAAAACCAGTCATATCCTTCTTCCCAACGCCAGCAGGGAAGTGCTGTTAGCATTACTGCAAACTACTGAGGGGGGGGGGGTATAATAGCCCGGTTTACTGGTCGCGCCGTTCCCCTGTAGCTAGAGAGGGCGTTGACATGCGCATGCGGTTAACCCGCTCTTTCTCGGTTAAAAAACGCCTGATGACGATCGCGATTGTGCACCAATCACCAAATAAAGTTGTCATTCTTGTTACCAGAGCAGGAAGACCAGGTGAAGTCGACGAAGTGCAGCCGTGTACAGGCGGGAATACTGACCACTATACTAAAGTGATTTTCCTCAATACGTGCAGATAATGATCTTCCAGTAGTTGAAATTGTTAGGCCGAGATAAGTTAAAGAATCAACCACCTGCAAGTTTTCACTATCTAGACAACACGCGTCGGACCGACACTCTGCCCCCGTTTTAAAACTTTATGGCAGTACGTTTTTAGACAGGTTGATTTCAAGTCCGACGCCGGTAACATAGTTGCCGAAAGTTGCAAACGCTTGTTGTAAGTGAAATCTGCTCTCGCAGTACATCACGAGCTCATCCGCACACCGAATGTTGGGTTCACGAATTGATGTCGTTGTTTAATGCGCGAGGCGAGATCATTTAGAAGGAGAGAAAATATGAGCAAATCATGTGGTGTACTCGACTCCCTCCATGTCAGTGACTCCATCATTTATGATTATCGTGTTCTTCTGCAAGATATCTTTTAGGAGACCTAGTATATTATGCGACACTCCTTATAGCACCAGTTTCGTCAGTACGATCTCTTGTGGCCCGGAATTAAATGCGGCTTTGAAGTCAATAAAGACAGCGTGTACGGCTTCGGTCGCCTGAATGTTTTTTCTATATCGCCTATAAGCAGCTTGCAAGTCATCGTTGACCTTCCAGCCCGAAACCCGTACTGGTCATCCGAAAAAGCATTACGGCACTCAGCGTAGAAGTCGCTAAAGCCACAGCTACAAATATGTAACTGTATATAATAAACAAGTTGGAAAGTTTGTACCGGTCGCTCAGACTTCTCAATTTTGAAAAACCCGCGCGTTTTATGGAAAAAATGTCTGTTTACATAAAATCAAACTGGATAAATTTAACTAACACTAATTTTATAAGTTGCGTTATCAGTAAAGGAGCCAGCGTGGTACACAAAGCTTGTGAACCTTGCGCACGGCCTCGAAGTTCTAAAAAAAGTATAGTTTGAAAAACATTTGGCACAATTTCGTCTTGGGGATTTCTACCGGTGAAAGCACAGAGCAATGAGATTTCTTAACGGTCTTGTAAACCTTACAATTTTGGTCAAGTAAATTTACATTCTAGAGCAAAAACGTTTGGGAAATTGTCGGCGTACTACCTATTTTGAATTATTCAGAATAATGAAGTGCGAAGAAGGCCTCAAAAAGTGGCCGTTCCCGAACTGTTCCTGAAGTTAGGTTTCACAAAAGAAGGGAACGCTCTACGCCTGACGCGACATTAAAGAAGTGGTTAAAAAAATGTTTTCAAAAGTCAACCGATTCAGCAATTATAGCTTAAAAGAAGGCTGTTGTTCTAAAACTTCCGGTATTGGTCGGTAAAGGGTGTATAACCTTCCAACACGAGAATGCCCAGACTAATTTTGCGCGCTTAGTGCGCAACCTTCACATAGTTTTAATCTATCATTTACCCAATCTACGCAATATTTAATAAGTAGTTACATGATATTGTTTACTCAGCTATAAAATATCTAACCCTAGATACTAAGGTTGTTCTACAATATTTACAGTCGTGAATTGTAAAATTATATTTTTTTCTTTTAAATAGAGTGATAGTTCTGCATATCACTTGGCGGTTCTTTTGTGAAAATAATTTTCATGTGTCTGCGTGGAAGACGGAAAAAAATTAATGTGCAGACATTAACTGTAAATCTACAATTACACCACATACTTCTAAACATTGACCAAATAATACTTTTATCGTTTCATTAATGTGGTCTCACGACGAATTATTATTTCCGTTTTTATCAATTTTAGTACAATTTTTAAGATCATCTCTTGGAGATGATCGTTCTTCGTTACGATAACGTGCGGCCTCGTAAATGCTAACGGAATAAACAATAAACGCAGGAAACGCGAGGTTAAAACGAGGAAATGCAGCGTCTGTTCGGGACACATTGCTGAACTGGGCTAACCCTGGGTTAGAGAACCCGTAATCACACGTTCGCACGGAGACAATTGTCCACTCCAAAGTGCTAATATAACGAACTTATATAATAATAAATAATCGTATCATAAACGCAGGTATTCTCAGTTCCGAAATAGCACTTACTGCTTTTCAGAGTCGTTTTTTAGAATAAAATGTTCTGTAAGATTACTGCCCCGTAGTATATATATATATATATATATATATATATATATATATATATATATATGGGTTTGTTATTTACTACGGGACAGTAATCTTACAGAACATTGTATCCCAAAAACGACTCGGAAAAGCAGCGAGTGCTACATCTATATAGTTTGCAGTTAATAGGTGATACTTGGGCAGATTAAGATTGTAATTTATTGCCCAATGATCGGGCAGCTCTCTTTTGCTGTAGCTTAAATTTCGTTTCTTACCGATACCTGGTGGCACAGTAACTGAGGCTTCCCGAGAGCGTTTCGAAAAATGAACAAGAAAAGCTAGAGACTGCTGATTGATTATACGGCACTTAGATTTATCTTCTAGCCTTAGAAACATTTCTGCCTTGGACCTTTTCTCTTTGTTCTTGGTGCTGCCACAAACTGGTCAGAAAGTGCGATAACAGAAAGTGCGATAACAGAAAGTCAGAAAGTGCGATAATAACGTTTTAAAGGCGGGCGTCTGCTTGTCTTATCTTCCACTGCGTATATATGTGTGTATATATAAATGTAGTTACTCGTGCAAAACTACGTGCTAACGCGGCCACAATAGACTATTCCGCTCTTTAAATTTTGACTGCAGCAGGGCTCAAGTAAGCGTTCGGTAACTAGTCAGCTGTGGTATCAACTGTCTAATTACACATATTGTAGGTCAATGTAGGTAGTTTTTGGAGTATATGCTGAATCTCGCCGTGTGATCACAAAGCGTCTCATGCTAGCAGAGTAATAGTGAATTTGGTACTTAAGCGCGCACAAGTTTCAGAATGTTCACTCAATTGAGTATAGTATCAACTTCATACGGTTGCCTTCATAATTATAGATCTTCTACACGTTTCCGGACAGATAAGTACTGCAACGGTTTATGATTTACGCCCCAGTAGATACCCTTGATACAAAAAGATGCTCCTTTATCGCATCGACAAACAAAGTTAGAATATAATGAAAAACACCTCCCGAGCTGGTTCAAATTCACCAGTGTGAGGTGGCTCTGTACTCTATCAAGGCTATGCATCAGCTCCGAAACAATTTTAAGCATAGAGAGCCTCACTGCTGAGAAAACGGACTGCATTCGGGCAATGCCTACTTTCTGTAAAAGTTTTTTTGCGTAAAAAGAGACAAAAGCCATCCGTACTGTTTGTTTATATACACTATGAACATCTTTACCGTATAATGAATCCGAAGGCCAACATACGGCAAAAAGCTAGCAAACTTCAACGGTAAGCCGCAGCAACGCCTAACTTATCTGCCAATTGAAGGGACTTGTTATTACACTGAGGAAATAGTCGCTCACTCCTGCTTGTTGAAATGATTTAACCTGATGATGACGAGGGATCAGCTTAGGGTCGAGCCCGGTGGCGTGGTGGCATGCGTCTGCGCCTCGCGACCGGAGGAGACACAGGTGCGCGGTTTCGAGCCCCACCGTTGCACATTGTATTTGTGGGGGTTTCTCTGTGAAGCAATGCACAAAGCAGTCCCATGAACGGTAAATATTGGCTGAGAGTCTGCCTCGAAAGGACATTGTTTAGACTGTACCACAGCTTGCTCGAGTTCTGACTGGAGAACGTGGTTCCTCGATTCTTCTTGGATCAGACGTTAGCTACTCTTTATATTGTGATTGGATCCAGTGCTCATCGCAAACTTGATCGAGCCCTAAGCTCTTTCTCTTCGGCAGTTACCGCAGTACCTAAAACAGCCCCTTCAATAAGAAGGACCTGGAAAATCTCTTCCATCCGGAGAAACAGATTAATCTTGAGCTGCTTCAGTGTAAGTGGATGTTGTACAATTGGAGACACGGGCACAGCGCCATAATTGAATAACGGACGAGTAAGTTGACTCTCTACCTGCGTCCAACGAGGTCGCGCGATATAAGCCGAGGGTTTTCGTTCTAATCTTTTAAGCAGCCGTAGTATTCTCTCTTTTGCTTATACGAGGCGTAAGAGCCCAAACATTTAATTGCGGGCAAAGTAGCAGGCTTCGTGAGAACCACAGACGTGATCTTCTCTGCCACAACCTTTTCCATTTTACTGTAGTAGTACCGATGACAGGGCTTACTTTCAGACCGCCTACCGCTCTGCTCAGAAAAAATAGATCAAAGTGTTTCATTTCAGACCAGCGCGGAGGGTTGTTTCGGTCTCGCCAAAGAGCGGGCACAAAACCGGTCAACACTTGTTGGCGTTTCGGGCCGCTTCCTTGGGAACATTAAAGTTTTTAAATTAACGGTTGACCAGGTTGTGAAAGGGAAGTATATAGTGCGATTATGACCTAAATATATATAGCGACAGCAAAACTCTCCGTAACCATTATCTCTAGGGAACTTCCTCGACCTAGCAACGGCAGACGATACCCTTCATGCGCGTTTGCACGTCTTGGATCAATATTCTCCATCACCTGAAACAGAACCGTATCGTTAGCATAGTTAGCCCTACAACTGATTATGGCATTTAAGTCACCGCTCACGATAGCGGACATAATCAGGTTCAATACTGGAAGTCCAAAGCTTGCCGTCTTAGCAGTCCCGCGGAATCAACTGTGAATGCAAAATAGAACACAGCGACGTTTACCCTGCAAGCGGAGAGCGCCACGCAGTATTAATCTTTCATGACACATTGCATTGGTAGTAAGCGTTGATAGATAGATAGACAACCCACCCACAGGATTTTCCTGACCTGCCGCAGGTAAGCTGGGTAAACCCCCGCATTTTACTGATATGCAGTTCATTCCGCTAAGATGTCTCCGTGAGGAGTGCAATGTCAACTTAGTTAATCATATCAATATGTATTGATCCCCCTATTCCTTCAAAATTCCAGAAAAGTACTCGTAGAGGCCCGCTTGCCGTTTCGCTTGCAGTTCTATAACGGATCTGTCACTTACGGATACTCGGAGCGCCAGGCGCGATAAAACTCTCCTTAACCCTCCTCTCACAGATAAAACGTCGCCGACCCAGCGACGGAACAAGCCTGCCTTCAGCTAGAATTAATTTCTGCACGCGTAATCTTCGTCGCACAGGATCACCACACAAAACACATGACCACCACCATGCGTCTGTAACTTCTAAAAAAGCTCTCACAGCTCTGCCCCTGCCAGTTAGCGACGCTTGCAGCCCAACTTCTTCCTATTCTGAATGCTGGCTTGGAACCCACGTAGTAAACTACTTGGCCGGACACAGACGTATTCGCGGGTGCCGAGCTCGGTCTGACACACACGTGCCCTGGGTTGCCTTCTGGTTGTCGCTCAATCACCTGCGTTGCAACAATCGTGTATGTGCGTTGTCTGACTAACGTTTTGACTGCTCGACACGTGCGTCAGGAGCAGCGTCGTGGGTCGTGCGGGTCTATCGGTGTGAGAAATGCGCTTATAACGTAGACCGTTCACTGCTAATTATGAGTTGAGGCAAGGCAAAAAAACGAACATGCTAACTATTCGCTGGGGCTACCCCACGCACACGCCTGTGCACATGTGAACAGACAGGATGCATTGAAATATGTGGAAAGCAGAACAATGTTTCGCTGCTGGTTTTGATGGCGCCTACAAGGAGAGAAAGACCAAAATCAAATTTGCTTTGCCAGTGCTGCTTCCACTAAGACTGCCGTTTCAACCACTACCATTATCACCGCTACTGTTGTTACTACTATTACTACTACAACAACGACTACGAGTGCTCTTTTCTTTTACACGAAATCTTTTACGGTTGCAGCTCAGACTGCTGCAGCAGCAGCAGTAACACTAATGTGTGGCTATGAACAGGGCAACCTCAGAGAGGCCTCGGTCGCTTCCCGGCCGCCCGATACGAAAAAGGGCTGCTTGGAGGACAGGTTTTAATTTTAGACCGGAAGAACGAACCTCTGTCTCACCACCCTGTTGTTTGAAAGCGCCCGTAGAGGCTTAACCATGAGCGCCGCCGCCGCCACCACCATCACCGCAAGGAAAATTCAATGTGCAGCACAAGCGGATTTTCCTTTCTTTCTCCAGCCTTTTTCGGATGAGGTGGATGGGCAGAAGGGGGGCGTACAGAAGAGGAAAATGTCTCACATCTTTCTCTTCTGTACGCCAAGCTCTGGAAAGTGAAAGGGACGAGGCGTAGGAAGACGAGGATGTAATTCGCTGTGCAATCGCAGTCGACCGAGCTACAAACGACAGCCGTACAAATGCGGGGGTGTCAGCGTTGGCCTTTCGTGTCTGCTGCCGTCGGGGGTGCTGGTTGTTGCTATTGTTGTCGTAGCAGTAGTAGTTGTAGTAGTAGTAGTAGTAGTAGTAGTAGTAGTAGTAGTTGTGTAGTAGTAGTAGCACTGCTTGTCGTTTTCGCCATCATCGTGCTGTCGACGTCGACTTGTCTTGCTTTGCCCTCGTTCTGGCGTTGACAGCGCCTCGTGGCACGCGTCTCTTCTTCTTGCAATGATAATGACTCAGTAGTACCGAGTTCACAGGCAGTGAGCTAAGGCGTTGGAGAGCAAGCATGTATACATATTGGTTGATAGAGATATATGATATAAGATAATATAGAGATATATATGATAGATATATAGATATATATATATATATAGATATATAATATATATATATATAAATATATATATATATATATATAATATAATATAATATATATATATAATATATATATATATATATATATAATATATATATATATATATATATATACTATATATATATATATATATATATATATATACGCTCTTTGAGAGCAAATGGATCCGGTAGCCGGGAGAGTGGGTGAAGGGGAGCACGAGAAGAGTATAAGAGAAAACTCAAGACGACATGCTTCGCTTTACTCCACTGACGTCAAGCGTTTCGTTCAATAGGATTGCTCTCGCCCACTGCTCGTGCAAATATTAATTAGCGTGCACTTTTCTTCGTCTGGCCGACGATGCGCTCTCGTCTGCTCGTTCGCTCGACCGATGAACAGGAAGCTGCAGAGCTACGTACGACAACAATTTACGCTTCTGCTATTCAGTAGTCGGAGTAAGCTTTGATGCTCCGCGAATAATAATAATAGTAATAATAATAATAATAATAATAGTAATAATAATAATAATAGTAATAATAATAATAATAATAATAATAATAATAATAATAATAATAATAATAATAATAATAGTAATAATAATAATAATAATAATAATAATAATAATAATAATAATAATAATAATAATAATAATAATAATAATAATAATAATAATAATAATAAATAGTTATAAATATAAAAAATAAAAAGTTTCTACGGCAACTGCTGTCGCTTGCTGTGTGCCGAGGAAACGCCGGCTGTATTGTCGGTTCCATGGAATAATATTTAGGAGTTAGAAAAAGACAAGGAGTACACGTTCACACCTCACAATTGTAACACTTAAACAATATTAATAATAATAATAATAAAAAAAAAAAAATAATAATAATAATAATAATAATAATAATAATAATAATAATAATAATTATGTGACACATTGTGATAATAGACAACATGGACAAATAAATTTGCCGGCGGGCTATGTCGGTCCATAATAATAATAATAATAATAATAATAATAATAATATGACGACAGTTTAGCGTGCTCCACCTCACGACGGCGCTTGCAATAGGCATATCTACGCACATGGATAAACATTTTAGAACAACCCGACCAAACACAAGTTGCACTTGAGGCATTGTTGTGCAAAAAGGCTGTATGTTGCACGAAAAGGCAAACTGTACAGTATAGTGATAGGAGAGACAAATATTGTAACACGCCCGACCTAGCGGCATGTGGCGGCCGATTAGCATTAACTGTCTCATACTGTCGCACGCAGCATAAGGATGTGCAGGATGTCACTCAACGTCAGCAGGCGACGCTGGTACGCCGAACTGACCTGTCAAGACTCAGCAAGCAAAACGTCGACAAGGCGCAGAATTCTAGGCGTAGTGGCGCCCATAAACTGGCCATGCCTAAACGCCCATGCAGATCAGCGGCACAAATCTTTTAACGAGGTGCACAATAATGCGTGCCCCAGCAGCCACGTTAAGAATCACTTGCTGTGAGCCATGTCGACTTTTCTCAAACAGAAGTTGTTCTCCTTAACTACACTGCACGAAAAAGAAGTAGTGGTATGTCGTGTAACTACTGTTAACGTGTCGACAAAGCTCTTCGTCATGGGCCGCAAATATGCTATACGCGCTTTCAGACATGAACAAGTGAAGGAAGAGCTCTACGTCTAAGGGCACCCTGCAAAATGGCTTAAGGGGCTTCAAATCAGGAGACCTACAATCTAGAAATGTGGCGCTTATTCTCTATAAATACCATTGCACATATCGACACTACTGCTAGCGCGAAAGGCAAGCGATTATGCTTAGGAGACATTTTAGGGAAGTAAACGAAATTCTAGTGACTGGACTGCGCCAAACTAGACATTGTGTTTGGCAACAACAACATGTGACGCCATAGATAAATGCAAACAGATTAATTATGGCGTCCTTACTTACGGCCAACAAAAACCTTGTTTCTTCATTATCATCACTTGAAGAATCGTCGACAAATGCTGCAGACTGGAAACCATTCGATGAAGGAACAAAATGGCTTTGCATTTATTACGCCGTAGATGGGTTGCTCCAGAAAAAGCTCACTTAATTGCACTCGTATGTACAGCGAAACTGGTAGTCTTGTTGGCGCCACATTGCAACGTGTTACCCAATTATCGTTTGTGGCGTATTAATATCGGTGCCTTGGTAATATGACTCATACCATGTTTTAATTCTCACCTAACATTGTGAGATACTTTGCACCACCCAAATATTAGCAACACCACGGTCAAGCTGCGTCGTCATGTGTCCGGATATCGCCCATCCCTTACACCGGCCGAAGGCAAACAAATAACCAGTAAGACCCCTGCTATATATATATATATATATATATATATATACGACGGGCACCAATAGTATTCCAGGCGCGTCGGTGTCTTGGCGCCTAACCTTGGAGTCAAGTGGGACTTTCGAACAGCAGGCAGAAAAGAGATCACGGCCTTTATAACACTTATCTCGGTGCTGTAGCAGGTGACTCACCGTTGAGCTTTATATATCATAGCGTTATTTTAACTTTGCGTGCATGTTTGATCATATAGATTATGAAACCGTAGCGCGATTTTTCTGGCTGAACGGCATTTGCTTTCTGTGGGCGTTAATAAAACGGCAGAAATCGCAGTGTATAAGCTGACCAATTCTCTGGCTGTATCCCGGTCGAATACACTCAATATCTATTAGTATATGTATAGTTGGTCATCTCCAATCAACCGAAACGTTTCTACCCTTGTAACAGACACAGACATTCTAACTTCAAAGACAAAGACAATCATTTTCTATTAAACAATTTTGGAACAAGCAAACAGGCAAACAATTACACTGAAAATAATACTACCACTACTACAAAGTATACAGCTCGAAAACTTTGGCACGGGCACTTTTAGCAGCTTTACAAGTGCAGACTAATAACGTTAGCTACCAGCTTGTTGGGTTAAACCACGCCCATTTGCGACGGACGTCTGGATATCGCTCTGTGGACCACCTCCACGGAGTCATTATTCAAAGCATACTTACATCCTTTGTGTCTACCTATCGAACTCAAAAGCAGTTTTGTATTTTTGTTAACTGCGCACCAGCTAAATGTACAACGGTCAGGTCGAGCGCCTACGCTCCCGTACGTGTCGGGTCAATTTTTTGGAATTATTTCACAACAAAAAGAGCGTATATAGCCTAATGGCAGATAAGACATCCTCTACGGGGATTTGCGGCTCTGCACAAAACATTGCCCCATGTACTAACTATACAGAAGGAGTTCCATATATTACTTTTCTATTACAGAAGAACAAGCTTTCAAATTACATAGCATTGCTTACGTACGCTAGCACAATTAAGGATGTATGACAGTGCTTAGCTTAATACTTACTTAATTAGATAACATGATAGATTTAGGGAATCCAGTAGGTGTCAGAGAGGCGACGTGCCTTTTGCTGCAGCAGCAGCATTATTTTGAGTGCAAAACCGGCAGGTGATAGAAGCAATCACATCATAGGTGATACCTGTCTTATTTTTTCGGTGTAAAAAACAACTCGGGAACAGTGCTGGTGCGGTGAATCCTAGTGATTGGTTGCAGACCGTTTACGAATGCGGGGCCTGTTCTTGGTCGGCTGTTAGACGCTGCTCAGGCGATAAGAGGAACAGAGCGTCTTGATAGACGCTTGTAGCTCGCTAAACGTCCGGTAGACACGTGCCTTGTTGTATGACGAAGCCATGCGATGCCATGATGACGATAGACGGGCAGCTGCTTCGGTCTGTTGTGGTAAGACAAAGGAAATCACATTTATGTAGGTGCCTCACTCAATGGGCTTCAAACGTGTACTCGACAAACGCCGCTATCCAGAACGGACGAGAAGAAGGGTTTGCCGAGGCAAAACCTAATCGGCCGTCGAGTCTTTTGACATCCAGCTGCGCTCTTCTTTCGCTGTCTCAATTGACCTCGATGTTTTCTCATCTACGATCTGTACGAGACGCGGTCAGCCGGACAATGCCTGCCGCGACCAAGAACCGAGCTACGACAGTGAGGTGGTAAAGGGAGCCGTGCACTATCACACTTCGTCTGATTGAGGGTGGTACCCCTCACATGCAGAAGGGAGGCGTAGTGTGTGGGCCCTGCAAAGGCTCTCGTCGATACCTTTCCATCTGGATGCTTCTATTGTCCCCATCTCTATTTACACGCCGAGGACACGATTATCTGTTGTACGGAAGGCATCGAATAGGCAGTGCGGTGATGCGCAGTGCACAGAATTAATTATATATAAGGTGTGCCTGTGTGTAAGAGATGTAGACGCATCTGTTGGCAATTCCAAGACTTGTTTTATATATTTGGCCTTTACCTTGTCTAGTTTCTCACAAATCACTTATTGTAAGGAATTCGTGCCATTGCTAAGGAACAGTGTCTTACTTTCGGGACGATATTTATTAGGAATATGCATATGGCTGTTTTTGGATCGAGGTCACGAAGTTCACAGCGGTCGCCGCTGCAGCTGGTCGACGTGTCGATTAAATGACTGGCACGGGGTCAAAATTAAATCTAAGCAGGGATAAGTGGGGCTCACTAGTTCCAGAGGTGTGTGGTTGATTGCGATACGACCCCTGATGTGTACATTTGCCTTTACAAATGCCTCATTGTTCCGTCTCACATCCCCATAAGCCCGATTTAGCTAAATACAAAAATACAGTGGGAAAGTACAAAACACGTTTCTGAGGCCCGCCAGCCCTAATGGTGTGAGGGCTAACGTTCTTGTTGAATAGTAGAAACATATTGTTCGAACAGTGCAACAAAATGAAAATCTTCCTCTATTTATTTGATGACTAGTGAGGTTCTCACAAAAACGTACACTTGTTGACAATAAATATCAGGTTAAGATCCGATGTATCACACACAATTTTATGTACACAAACAAGGTGACTTTACAATACATAGTGCATTGCTTAGTACCAAAGTGCTGCCTGACTGATGTCATAGGTGTAACGTGCATTCCCATGTTAGACGCCACGTTGATTTTCTTAGTGCATTGTTTAAAACTGCTTATTTACTGGGCAAACGCATGTATAGGGCGCTCTCTTTAAGATCGAAACGCTCTATTCAAGGTAGAAAGAAAAATATACATTTGCATATATGCATGTATGTCATGTGATCAATATTTAGTTATAATCTGTATGTAGCGCAGGGTGTTGGCGGCCCCATGAAACACTCATGAATATGCCTAAAGATCCTCCATGGGTATTGGTTGTTGATGTAGCGCTTCGGTGCAATGAACACAGTAACCATGTTGCTAGCTTGACGCGTTGTCGTTAGCCTTTCAAAGCACATTTTGTTGAATAGACGCGGGTTCTGTCTCAGCTGGAGCAGCATCCTTTGATCAAGCTTCTTAGACACGTCAATTGTGTGGGCAACGTCGACATTATTATTACTGTAGGGCGATATTTGTTAGTATATTGCATATAAATATAAATACCGCGGATGGATTAATCGGCGTTATTCAATACGTCTTTCGCCGCTGGAGGTTGGTCCGCATTTTGCCAAAGTCAGTGCGTAGGCAAGTAGCCGAAGAGTTCACTAAGGTCCTGTGCTCAGTCGCAGAGAACAACGACAACACGGCCTGGCTTTCCCTTTTCTCTTTCGCGCCCGTTGTCCTCCGCCTCCCCGATGGTGGGAAGGATGATCCGGTCATTGGCGGTTATTGTCCGGAAGAACCTTCGCGACTTTGCTCAGGGGAAACGGTTTGACGATGGCAGTAGTCCTCTTTCAAACGTACGTCCCCGACAGCGGACAGTTGATACCGTCCGGCTAGCCATTACCAAGCTTTCGGAAGGCGACGTCTCTTCGGCGGCCAGGGTCTTAATCTCAGAAGACACGCTGGCGCAGAAGCCTAGCGAGACGGTTTTGCTCTTGGATAAGCACCCGCTCGCGCCGTCACCTCTGTCCTGGCCTCCTCAAGTGCCCTTGCCATCAACCACATCAGCCGACAATGTTCGATCTGCCATAAAAACGTTTTTCGCGAAGTTCCGCCGCGGGCCTTGATTTCATCAGACCACGGCTTCTACAAGACCTGCTGTCCCCCGCTTTAGGAGCTGTCGCCGACCGCCTTGCGGCCGCCCTCGCCAAAGTCGTTGATCTTCTTTGCTGAACTCGCCGCTCTCCGAATGGCGACCGCTCATCTTTGGGGCCCGACTTTTCGCCCTCAAGAAGAAAGATGGCAGCGTGAGGCCCATCGCATGCTCATCTGCAATCCGGAGGCTAGCGGCAAAAATCGGCAACTTTGAGAACAAAGCAGACATCTCATGTGCTCTTGGTGACCATCAGCTTGGGTTTGCGACACCGGGAGGATGCGAGGCCGCAGTGCATTCGACTCGGTCCTTTTTGGAGTCACGCTCTGAAGCTACCCTTGTGGTTAAGCTTGACTTTAGGAACGCGTTCAACAGTATTCGAAGGGACTATTTGTTGAGCGCGGTGAAAGCTTGGGCCCCGAGCATGTTCCACCAGGTGGAACTTGCTTATAAGGAGCCATCCTGCCTTCTTCTGCCGCACGATGTCATAATGTCGCAGACTGGGGTACAGCAGGGCGACCCGCTGGGCCCGCCGCTGTTTTGCTTGGCAGTCAAAGAGTTAGTTGACTCTCTCGAGGGCCCGCTTAACGTATGGTACTTAGACGACGGTGTACTGGGTGGCGCTCCTGATGCAGTTCTGAGGGACATCCACAGAATCATCGAGTTCGCTGAACGGAGCGGCATGGCTCTAAACTCTGCGAAGTGTGAGGTCCATGTTGTAGGAGATGCTGCAGACTCTGAAGTGCTGGAGGCTCTCCCAGGGTGCAAGACTGTCGGCACGGATTTAGAGTTGCTGGGCGTACCTCTCTTCCCGCAAGGAGTTCCGGCTGCTCTCGAGAGGTGGCTGGCCAAGCTAGAAGATGCGATGTCACGCATTCACTTGGTGGGTTCTCATCGAGGCCTCTTTCTTCTAAGATCCTCCTTTTCGGCCCTACGTCCTCAACCACTTGTTTCGAGGTGCAGACTGTTCACTGGCTTCCAGACTTCTTGAACGACTTAACGACAGCATGCTGGCTACAGTAGAGGCGTTGCTGAACCTTCAGTCTATCCACGGGTGCACGCCAACAAGCTCTACTCCCCGTTCTTTGGCGTGGCCTAGGGTTACCTGATGCGACTGTCTTATCTGAGATAGCTCTGGCAGCTTCTCTACACAGGTATATGCAACAGGCTAGAACCCTCCTCGATTCGGCTGCCCTCACAGACTTAGAAGCCCGATTGGAAACAAGCCACCGTAGAGCAGTTGCCCTGTGCGGCCACGAGCCCGCCGAAGCTGGACACCAGAAAGAATGGTCAACAGCTCTATATGAGCAAAGGGTCGTAGACCTTATTGCGGGATGCACAACGGACGCCGACAAGGCCAGGCTGCGCGCCGTCTCCTCCACGGGGGCGGGCGCATGGCTACACGCCATTCCCTGTGCCCGGATCGGGACCCTGTTAGATGATGAGTCGGTAAGGATTGCCGTCGGACTTCGTTTGGGAACAGACATTGTATACACTCATACCTGCGTCTGCGGAGACGTCGTCGGGCCAGACGGACGCCACGGGCTGTCCTGTATCGACAGCGCAGGTAGGCGAGCAAGACACCAAGCCCTGAATGAAACCTTCAGTCGAGCTTTACGATCCAGTGGTCTGCCGTGCGTCCTTGAACCCGTCGGGCTAGACAGGGAGGGCGGCAAGAGACCTGACGGGCTGACCTTAACTCCGTTCGAGAGCGGATGCATGCTGGTTTAGGACGCGACAGTTACTGACTCATTAGCCCCTTCAATGGTCAGTGCTGGCGCGGCCCGGGCTAGTCATGCTTCGGCTCTCGCCGAGGCAAACAAAGTTAGAAAGTCCCAGAACATCGGGTACCCGTACAAGTTTTATCCCTTTGCCTTCGAGACCCTTGGCGGGCCCGGTCCATCCACTCGAAGTTTGCTACAAGAGGTCGGGAAACGCCTGATTCTAGCCGGCGGAGACAAACGAGCGGGTGATTTTCTCAGACAGCGCCTGTCGCTGGATGTGTAACAGGGCAATGCGGCCTCGGTTCGGGGCACTCTCCAGAAATGGCTGGCCCCTACACTGGACCCCCCGTAACGGTGCATACGTTCGCAGGGACTCAAATGTCATGTTCCCACCCTGAATGATTGATTACATAAATGCAAATGTTGAAAAGAAAAAAAAAAAAAATATATATATATATATATATACACACACATTATTATCATTTTAGGTCGATATTTGTTAGTATATATATATAGCATCAAATATTTGTTCGTATAGCAACAGCTTTCCGATGATGTCCTTGGTGACCAGTCCTTGGTGAGGGTGGTGATCTTCTTGACAAAGCTAACTACGATAAGCGGCTTACGACAACGAGCGCAAACTTCAGGAACTAGTTCGACGTAAACGTATTGTTTGCTACTTTTAGCAATGTTATCTAGTCTGTCGCTGTCTAAGGCCTCGTTAGGAAAGCCGGTGAGTAATCGGTTGATAGAGAATCAGAGTATCGCCAATGTGCACAATTTAAGTCTAGAAAATGTTGTGGGAAAATGGTTATGTTTACTCCTGAAAATATATTTCATAAACGCATGTTTACTAGTTTAATATTAAAATAAAAACTAACTATTATTAGAAAGCAATAGGGTTACTCAATACGCAATACATACTGCACCTATTGGTATGACAGGTACGCAATACATACTGCACCTATTGATATAACAGGTACGCAATACATACTGCACCTATTGATATGACACGTGCAACTAAATATCAGGCGTCACAATGAGTACTGTGGATTGTAGAAGTATTCAAGATAATATCGGTAATAATTCTAACCGTAACTACGAAAATTAATCCTAAAAGTCATGAAATAGGTGGGCTATAATTAATACTTGCACCACGAAGGGCAGAAATTCATGAGAATGTTTTAATTTCTTCTATATTTTAAAAAAGCAAAAAAGTTTCTAGAAAGAAAGTGATTTCCACATTTTCCGGAGCTACACGAATTGCTTCATATAACAAGGTTAATTAAGGTTTTCTTAGGGCTCGTCATGTTGCGCCTGGCCGACATGAGTAATTTACTTTAACTTTTACTGACAACGGTTGGGTGGTATTCCGAACCATGCGAATCAGCTATTGGCAAGGCAAGTCCAAATAACTAGTAGAACTGGAGCATCAGGCGGCTGATGCACTGTTAAAACTACTAGGGCTTTTGCCGTAAATAAATTCAAATTTTGTGTAAAATGAATGAATACTTTCTCAGTGATAGCAAACCTGGTTAAGCGTTACATGCATGCATTCGTTTTTACCTCCTCCCTATGACAAGATAAACAAATATTGCTAAAGCTAAGCGGATTTCGAAAAATACTGGTAACATCAATCTGCTATTAATGCACTATAACTATGTGTATATATATACATGTATACATATATATCATTAATTATATTAACTACTCATATATACATCTTTACTGTGCGCGGGCGCTGACAGCTGTCGGCGTCCTTCCTGTAATTAATAACACTAATAATTTAATTAAGTTATATAGGTGGAACACACATTTCGCACTCCTTGAATCTTGCGAGGTAGCATATGTTTGTACATGTGTATCCTAATATGAGCCTAATTGTGTTTGCTAAGTACATAAGCTAAGCAATATACGAAAGAGCGTCACCGAAATTTGATTTAGTGTTGCAAGTCTTGTCTGGTATTGCCTGTATATTTCGTATGTTTAGGGAATTGTCCTGAGTATGTCGGTGGTACCAAAAAGTCTTAGTATATATGCTTATATATACTAAATGTCAACTCTTTGACAATCTCAATTGAACGCTTATTGTCCAAAAGGAGCACAAGCAGGGCAGTCCTCTTTGCTTCTATCGTGGATCCTTCGCAGAATCATAACCGCCCATGCATTTATATATACAATATATACACTATATACACCTAAATAAATGAAAGTTAATATGTTTCTAGAATGTATATATATGTATTTTTTTGTCCAGGAGTTTAGTCAATAGCCAAACTAGCTGAATGGTAGAGCTTTCATAAGGTAGCGCCGCAATGATCTTTGCAGTATATGACGGACAAATAATTGGATAAAGTTTACGGGGACCCCACGCCAGTGTTGGCGACTATCTATTTCTGGGATCATAAATTCTATTAATTATTGTCAAACGTGTTTGAAACCACCAGATTATAATAGAATAAGTGCGTAAGATAGCTGAGATCGTAGATATAACAATAGGCAAAATACCTACTATACTGGGCGAACGGCTAAATCGGAAACACATAAAATCATTTGCATCTGTCGATACTTATACGCAATCTGCAAAACGTTTGGCGTCAAGTTTATTTCAATCATACATATCAATCACTCCTCCCCGTGGCAAAGGAGCCGAGAAGCACCACTTTTTCTGAGCTCCGCACACTAAGTCACTGGACGAAGTAAGCAGAGCTCCAAGGAAACTGCGAAATTAGCGAGAAATTAAAATGAAACCCTTCAGAAATTCGAATTGTATTTTTTCTGCTGGACATTTAATGAGCGACCTACGAAGCTTACCGTAAGTGTATATATATTTATAACCCTGAAACAGACAGCAGTAAATCACAGTGTGCCTTGATCAACGTGTTTGGAGGCTTTTTGCCGCGCTCTCTGCACAGTTCTGTGCAGCCGAAAATGCGCTATCAGACAATGCCATTCGTACGCCAATGTTTGCGAACACATTCGTGAATATGTCTATAACATAATACCCACCTTTTAGGTATGGCCGGTGATATTGCTGTAAACGCTTATCCGACTTCACAAAGATGCGTCACAGTTAACCGCATATTCGTTGTATATAAAGACTTCTGCTAATGTGACTTCAGTGCGCACGTGCAATCTTGTTGTAGCCAACACTAGCATAAAGTACTAGTGTAGTTGCAGCCTGTTTAATATATATATATATATATATATATTTTTTTTTTTTTTTCGTAAGGCAATTGCCCGTGTACGGATTTTTTTATGTCATGGCTAAGTTTATTCCACTCCGGCATTTACCTTGTCTAAATTGGAAACCATGCAAACCAATTCAAGAGTGGCCGGTCTGGGTCTCGAACCCAGTCCTCCCGAATGCAAGGCAAAGGCTTTGCCACTAAGCCACCTTGCTCGGTCGATTAGGGGTTGTTTGATCTATACTGTTTAGATTTCCTATTATAGTAGTATTCCTGTTCTGGTTAAAGATATGTAGCGCTGTTCTACAGTGCCCGGAAGGTTGTCGGTTTTGAGCCCATTACGTTAGATTGATCGCATACGCAATTCGGTAAGATCAAATGCAGAACCCCAATAGGGAAATCAGTAAAAACTCTCCGATTTGATTGGGGATAAGTCTCATGCTACAATAAGAACTTGTTGTTGCAGTCTGAACACAGCAGCTCATGAGTCGGCAATAGTCAGTCGACAGTACTAGATACTGGTTTGTTTGCCGGGCAGTTACCGGACCAATTGTAACATTAGTTTATCGTATTTGGATAATCAGCTGCCTGGGTGCACACCTAAGCTGTTTCGCCTATTTCGGGCTGCACGCAACTTCCGTTTCGCCCCTTTCTGGCCGCCCCTGTGCGCCTCGTTCAAAAACAGGAAGTGCGTATATATTGTCTACTTTCGTACTGGTACATGTAAGTATGAGATAGCCCATTCATTAAACTAGATGGGTCCTTGAACTAGATGTTCTATTTTGTTTAACTGTGTCGTATTCCTTAGCATAACGCGCTTCTAATCAGCTTCTAATCGCTAACTGACCATGTGCACGCAAAACAAGACCATATTAGGCATTAATGCTTCGATGCAAATCCGGAGGTGTAACCGTTAATATAATAGTTTTACCTGCCGTGTTGTCGCAGTTTTTAGTAGGACGAATCGATCCAGACTAGTAATATTAATTGCGTTGGTTCTTATTAATACTAACGTTTCTATTTAGGTAAATACGTGTTTATCTGTCTATCTCTTTATCTGTTTCTTCTTTTACATATTACCTATTTTTTATTACATATTATTTTTTACAATAAACCTGTTGTTTTAGTCTGACCATAAGCTTATAGATCGGCACACTGAGGCTATGTTAGCATTGGAAGGTTCCACACATCTAACTTCCCATTGCCTTTAGCAAGCTTGTCACCATAGTAATTGTCCATCATTGAAACTGTTGATCGTTCTCCCGAAGCTAATGGAAGTAAATTGAGCGGTCCTTAATTTGCCGTCAAAGTCATACCCCCGTCCTCTGTCGGTATCATTATCACCTTTGCGCCTACTTAGCATTCAATTTCGATCCTAAAAAGAATGATTCCGGCTGATATACCTCAAGGTTAGTCGAACTGACAGTAGGTGGGGACATCCAGGCACTATCGTATCCATTAGAGACGAAAACTAAGCGTCTTTTGATTTCTATTATCACAGCCGACAAAGTCTGACGAGGCTAACCGTAATCTTTGAACCGCCCTCTATTTAGATCACTACCGAAGGCAAACACATATGGATGTTCATCATTGAATGAAAAAGCTTGGCCGGCGCAGGTCGAACAGATAACAGAGAATGTCAACACTAGTGGGCCGAACAAAGAGTCTTAGGTGGAAACCATCAGCTTCATCAACTGATGAGTGCCAGATCGTTGTTTTATGGTCCTGGTTTACTTAGTCGGTATCAGTAGGCAGTAAAGTCGAAGAGAAACCCCGAGTAATGCAGTGATTTGTTCGCGCTGAGTCTGGGAGTCTACCGACGGGTTTACGCAGCAAAAGATAAATAGCAACAGATAATGGCAATAACAGGTATATATAGGAGAGCGGATCGGCACATAATTGTGATAAAATTGTCATTATATCCAATTTGAACATTTCAGCGACCGTCCCAGCAAGCGAAAAGTGCAGAGATCACCAATGCGTCTGACAGCACGCTTCGTGGTAATAAGCGCACGTCTGCGAGCAGAACCGGCGATGGCATTGATTGCCAACTTGGTGAAATCCCTGTGTGAAACATATCAAGTGATGGTAGCCATGCACAATGTATTAGGGCTACAAAAAAGTCTTTTCGGTTTTGGCGCTATAAAGAAAACACATATATAGGAGACACGGGAGGTCTTATTTATTGATTTATATATTCCCCGCCGGAACATACAACTCTCTCTGCCCAACGATTTACAAGGTTTTTGATTCCTAAATAATCTTCCAAATTTCCAAAAAATCCAAAATATTTTTGCAGTCTAGAACGCACGTGTTTGATAGAAGTGATTTTTTTACCACTTAAACAATTTTGCATCGATCTGAATAGGTGGTGATCAGATGGTGCTAAGTCGGGGGAATACGGTGGATGCTCCAAAAGTTACCATTTTAGCTGGGAAATTTTCGAAAGGGTCTCCCTACTCACGTGGGGCCTTGCGTTGTCTTGGTGGCACAGGACACCTTTCCTTGAAATTAGTGCAGGGTACGACTGCTTTAATTTTTCGTAAACCTTTTCGAGTTGTTGACAGTACACGGCCGTATTTATCGTCTGGTTACGCGGTAAAAGTTCATAGTGCACTATTCCGCCCACATTCCACCAAATACACAATAAAACCTTTTTTTTCCTATTCGGAACTTCTCAAACCACTGTTGGCACCTTCTGTCTGTACAACAGGCATCTCCAAACGATTTTAACAACTTTTTGTGAGCCTGCGTTGACCTGGAGTCAATTTTTAAACTCATGAAGTAAAATCGCCCGAATTTGGCATTTTTCTACCTCCATTTTGCAGCATTTTTATGAACAAACGGCTAAACAGATTTCAAAATGGTTGGGACCAGCAGATTCCCCGCTCTTTTTCACATGAACACAACAAAGAGTGAGCCAATGATCTATGTCTAGGCGCCGGGGCGGGCGCTGTGAAAGCCGCGCAAGCGCTAATCCGAAAAGACTGTTTTGTATATATATATATATATATATATATATATATATATATATATATATACATACATATATATATATATATATATATATATATATATTATATATATATAGATAATATATGTATGTACACGTTGCCACTAGTGCATGCCGTTTTATCACAAACTTCCCTGGCAAGGTACGCATCAAAATTTTGGAATTACGCATAAAAAAAAAACGCAACAAAAACTGCACTGCCCCTGCTGAGGCCTTGGCCATTTTTCCTTGCCATCCCGTAGACCCTGGTTAATCGAGTAAATTCAAGCAGAGCTGATTTTACGGCAAGGTTCTTTTAACTGTTTTTTTCGATGACAATGAAATCATCTTCCGGAAGTTTCGCCACATTTTATACAGTCAATAAGGAAAACAAGGGCAACTTTTTAAGAAGATTGCGCAAAAGGGCAAACAATTCTTGAATCCTTCATCACGACAACGCACAGGCGCACATATCGGATTCTTCGACGAAAAATTCGATTTGTATATATCCGCAGCCACCCTATTCGTCGCACCTGGCTTCTCGAGGCTTTTTCCTTTTCCCACGGAAAAAAATTAAAGGAACAACGTTCGAGATTTTAAAGTGAGGTAAAGAAAAATTCACTGGTAAAGCTCAACTCGACTCTGAAAGGCGCTTCTAAAAAATGTTCCGAAAAGTGCCAAAGAAGGTGGCACAAGTACATTGCCGTATAAACATATATAGTCAATTTTATAAATTTGTAACAGAACTTTTCAATTTTTTCTTGAATATGTACAAATGATGGATTTATTGTTCGTGTGACATGTTCACCTAAATATACTTGTCAACCTTTTGTTCTCTAAGGGATCGTCTTTTAGGTCCATAACGTTCGTACTAAATTAACACGTGTGTTTGCCTGAATTTGTATTTCTTTTCTAAAGAAAAATTGCCGTAACGTTCTAGTACTTTTATGTTTTCACCGTAGGCTTTTTCTAAATTAGTTTTATGCCAAAATATGCTGGTGGGGCTATCTTCATATTAAATATAGCAAATATGACCATAGAGCTAGCCAACCAAAAAGACTATCAATTGTGCCAAGAACACCAACGGACGTGAATTGCCACCGTGGGCAAATCCGTTCATGTGCGTCAAGCTATCATGCTCTGCTGCACCGTCCTCGATTATAAGTCAGTTAAAAAGCTTATTAACAGCTGAGTTATCAAGTGTCGCGCAACCTTTATAAGTAGTTTACGAACGACTTAGCAACGTGGTTCGGCAATAAATACAGCATAAAGTCACGGTCCTGACTTTGGCTACACTATTCCTTTTGGCCAAACACTAGTACATACCGTCGCCGCTGAGAATAGGAGCCTCGCTTCAAACTGTGCTGCCTATTATACAGCGTTTCTTTTTTCATTCTAAAAAAGCCATAAGACGTCGACGTCAGCCGGTAAATAGAGACGATTGATAGTAGGCAATCATGTTAGTTTCCTGGGAGCATGCCTTCTTGCGTGCAGAAATTGTCCAGCAAGTTTCAAGTACCATGGCTTTCCGGATGTATTTACTACGAAGGCCATACGACCCGCGTGCCTTTTTGCGCGGCAACCTCTCGACTACTTCGACGACCTCGCTCACTGTAAATCCCTTCCTGCTAGCTGTTCCCTTGATGGCTAGTCATCTTCCGACTAAACACTAGAATAAGCTTGTCTGTAGTACGGTATATGTATCTGTTGGACACACGATTGGGCCAAAGTTGCAGCTATCTTATCTGGGAACACGAGGTATCAGCTGGTATACGGAAATTATTGATAGTTTTTATTACATACAGCAGGATGTACTTAAGCCAGTTTCCTCGGATGATCATAAGCCTCTTGCACACAGAGATTGACGAGTGTTGCCCAGCAAGGTTCAAGAACCATGGCTTTCCGTATGTGTTTATTACGAAGGCCATCAAGCCTACGTTAGCCGTCATGCTTGCGTGAGTCACGCACATGGCGTGCGTTCGACTCCGCTATGTGTTCTGCGGAGCAATTCTTGCTCCTTCTTGTTCTCGGGATCAATTTTTAAAATGTTTTTTTGTGTTTTTCCCGTATTCTGCTTTTGCTGCCATGTAAAAATTGGAGTTGCGGCCTTCCTTGGAATAGATGCTTTACGTTAATCAGTAAGGACTCTGCCGCGCTGCGGTCGCGGTTTCACCACAACCTATTTTTCTAACGATCGCGTATTTAGTACAGCTTCTAGAGATTTCGTCAGATGTGTTTCTATATCGGGATTTCGGGGAGTCGGGATCGTTGATATGATTATACAGTTGAGTTTTGTCTTGTCTTGACTCTTCGTCATGGTAGGGCGGCAAGAGCGTTCTGTGGTTTCACCAAACACTCTAGTCTAACAACATTTGCAAGTCGCTTTCCAATCGCTTTTCAACGGCGTCTGTCTACCTGCAGTTCATGTCCGTTCAGCTGTGGAACTTCATACATCTAAAGGCCTGCCGCAGAACGAATAATTACCCGGCATACTAAAGGGTATATTTACCAACGGACTGCTGCTAGCCACTATGGCCCTTGAAGAGAAAGAGTGATTGTGATGCCAAGATAAATAGCATTAACCACTGGTCATAGAACGTGGTCTTCCTACCGTGAAGGTTTGCATTTGCAAGAGTGTTGGGCGACATTGTCGCATCGAGATATCTCGCAAAAGTGCAAACTGCAATAAATGCAAACTTATAGACAACGCACGTTCACGTCCATCAGGACACGCTACGCGCTAATTACGTTTTAGGGCTGACATTGTAAATATTGAATGTGCGCACATTTGTGTTAATGTGTGTATACAAATATTGATTGATATTGTGAGCGATGTTTTACCATTGTTTTTACTATTGTTATCGCCGTCACCATTATCGTTGATGATGCCACATGCACAGTTTTTCAAGATATTTGTCTGCGTAAGACGCAAGTTAAACGTAGTTGTAATAAGTTGTTTCAAATATTGGACATTTTTAACGAGGCATTTCCTTGAAACTGTTGTGAAGGTATAAGCATCGCTTATTCATTTGGAACCCGCTTGTATTTCTGATAAGCCGATTAAATACACTGTTTAGCTTAGGACAATAGTTATATGTGATATTCTCTAAGATCTTGTCGTCCACTACGAACTCGAGTTGCGGTTTGCTTAACTGCAGGTTCTTTTACGTTGTTTGCGCTATAAATTTTTTTTTTCTGTGTGGGGTATTTATGTCTAAGATTTGCATTTACATTAGTGTTACAATACAAAGTTCATCTTTCTTCCAGGTTGGGTAACTGCAAGCATATAGTATATCATATGCATTTTATATATTGGGGGGGGAGGGGTAAACAAAAAAAAATACGGCCCTATATACGTACGGGTATATAGACAGAGAAGGAATAATGAATGAACACAAGTGTTCTATTGACAAACGTATTATAACAAATGGGAAGAGCGTACGACGGGGGAGAATGGAAACATATTTATGCGGCTGACCAATGGACGAATGACAGAAGCTTCTCCAAAAAACTCTCCCGTAATGCGTGTGGCCTCAAAAATTGTGTCAAAATAATCCCCAATGACAAATCTAAATAATACTTAAATAAACTAAAACGCCTATTTGAATAAGGGATAAGATTCCTTCAAGTGTCCTTCAATAAACATATATACACCTTAATCTCTTTATGGGCTGACACATTCACATGTTAAGTGCTCGTAATCAACTAAAACATGCTATATCATAATTGCGTTTAAGTCCTCCCGTAACCATCGCATTCTCGTTACTGCACCTGTGTCACCAGGTCAATGCCGGACTACCAGATTGAACAGACGATTCTAGCAAGGCTGAAACTCGAGCTTGTCATTCATTACCCGTAGAGATTGCTTATGGTTTCCATGACAACGTCCCGCTTCGATAACGTGCTGCGTTAATTGCCCAAGTCATCACAACAACAACAACAACAACAACAACAACAACAACAACAACAAGGAATGTCTATATATGTATATGCATAGAACTTTTCAGAAGAAGTTCCCTATTTTTTGGGAGCTTCTTCTGAAAGGCTTCTCCAGCCCGCTTTCTCCTAGCCATCTCGTGGCTGGGGCGAAATCGGGTTCGACAGGTGCGGTGCACCTATGTATTACAACGACGCGATCGTCGAGGTGCGTGCACATCGGCAAACACATATGAGAGCACTAGTTTTCCCCCAAAGCGCTGAAGCGGAGCGACGGCTACCAACAGGCGCAGCAACGACATGTCGGCGACGCTGGCATCCACGACGCGACAAACCAGCTGACACTACAGCTTTCGTCTAAGTTGTTGCTTGGCTGCCGCTTTAAATTCAAAATTTCTTTGGTTTCACACCGTCTGTCTGTCAGCCTAAAGATCGGCCGCCGTGATGACCCCCCGGGGGTGGTTGTCGGCTCGGGCCAGACGGGGCACGGGGCACGGGGCACGCGGCACCGCATGGCTCCCAGGAGACCGCACGCCTAGTTAGCCATTTGACGGATGTTTTGACGCGACATGTTACGCGCCGCTCGCGCTGACCTTGACGCCAAGAAGGTCATATATCATCCTTCCAGCCATCATCCTACGAGCCTGCATGACGGCGCGTAGACGCGTCCGCTTCTTGCCTGCTCTGCTCTGCGCTGCGCTGTGCTTACGACCATACGACGATAGATAAACAGGCGAAGATGAGAGTCGGTTGCAGCAAACAGAAAACTCGCGGCAAAATGACGCCTCCAGAAACAGGACGAAAAACGCGAATGACGACGACGATGACAACGACTACGGAGAAGTCAACACAGCGCACATGAGACACCGGTCGTAGATCGGCTGGCGCCTACGCTTACACTGGAAAGTCGTTAACCGCTTCTGTTCTGCTTCAGATGCTGATGTACTGGTAGAGACGCACCCGCTAGGGATCGCGGATGGTCCCAGCTCAACTGCAGCCGCGTGATAAAACTCAACCTCAGTCGCGTTCTAAAAGAACACGCATAAGGCGCACAAGGCTTAGCTGCAGTTTTGTGTGTCTTATAAATAACCTCCTCTTTAAAAAAATCGATGTAATTTTTATCATATATATACATTATATATATATATATATATATATATATATATATATATATATATATATAGGATCTGGCATGCCTATCTCCCCCTAGTCCTATCTACTCGGGAAATGCTACACCGGTATAGATTCTTGAGTTCTGTGCTGATCTCCTTGTACTGAAAATAGTATGCGTTGTCATCTGTATCGAAAAATAACTTTTATTTTGGCTCCGTAATTAATCGATAACGATTCGTAACTGTTCCCCCTTTTCTCATACTCCATTTTAGACGGTTTTAGATGTAAATGTGATTTATTCGCTATCTGCATAGTATTACCTATTACAGTTATCACAATCAGGTCATCGGCAAGCAATCGGAGAACCATGAGATACACTTCCTTTTCGAGACTTCACTACTGGATATTATATCATTTATTTTATTTAAGCAAGTTTACATCCAGTTTGCGTGTGGTGTGTACTATAACACTGCCGCTACAGTATAGCAAACAGTAACGTTGGGCATCCCTGCCCTACTTAAATAAGTAGTGCAAGGGTAAAATGACCGACAATATCTTCCCGGCGGCAGATTTGTTTAGCAATATAGACGCTAATGTGTAATACAACATTTTGATGTTTTTGATTGAATATTTTGATAAATGTAAAATAATACTTTTTCCAGATGTTTGCGCTATGCATTCCCAAAGGGGCCTTTCACCTTAGAAAACAGGTGAGCGGAGTAGATAGAAGCAAGTTCTAGACACTGGTCAATAGAACGCACCACTCTAGTGGCTCAACCCAGTGGGTTTTCTGCGTATTGTTATTGTCGCTGGTGATGTTGCTGTTGCTGCAGACTAACCGCGGTCCCACCACAGCCGTTTCAATACGATCGACAAACGAGTCACTGAGATCACGCAAGTCATGTGTTCTAAGCAAAGAAAAGCAGGTAGGTACTCGTAAGTGAACAGGGTCATGGATGATTGTAGCAGTGCACCGCCCCCGTAGCCTTTGCTTCCTGCTACCCGATATATTTCAATGACTTAGGGTGTCCGACGACTGTTTGCAGGTTTCGTTTGCAAAGATAGCTTAACTTTAATTTTTGTTAGAACAGTGGAGCTTTATGCAGTTACGCACGCGCGCCACATAGAGAGGGTGATTCGTACTGTCCGGAGATTTTTGCCCGCCGACACCCGTACACACCTCATATTTTCTCCTAAATTTCACTCTCTTATAGCCCAGATCTCTGTAATACAGTATTATAGTTTATTAGGAGAAGTAGCGGGCGCCCTGTCGGATCAGTTGGCCGGGTCGCTGACGGGTTCCACCGCCTCTCTATTGCTCTATGTCCCAGTCCTTGCAAACTCGTTGGACTCAAAGTTGCACTTCCTTTAACTGAGACGACCTCGAAAAGTCTTTGCCTCTCCCTATATTTTTTGTACTTTTCCATTAGCTCATCGTGTGGTACTTCTGCTCGTGCTCCGTTCCTGGGTCGGCGCTAGTATGTACTCCAAGTAGAATTTAATTAAAATACCGCGGGATCCCGAACATCTGAGTGAGACACTCCCGCCCTGGACCATTTTTTGTGGATCTGTCTACTTGCTATGTAGAGTAGTACATACTCTACATAGCGAGTAGAGTATGTACTTCGGCATGGGAAGAGTGCCGGGCCTCTTTCCATGCCCGGCACTTCAAGAGTGCGTGCTCTGGGGTGCCTTCTGAGGCTGCCACGCAGAACAGGTATGTATTTAATAGGGCCTTCCCTATTTTGTGCAGATATCCTAAATTAAATCATTATGCCCCATGAGAATCTGTAACAAGTAAAATGTTAGATTAAGCCACAGGCGCTGTCTATTGGACGCCTCAAGATCCAAGGAAAAATCTCCGGCGAGCAGCAGGCATGCGTTTGTGCTTATTGTTTTATAACCTTGTTTATATTATTATTCAGGATATTTAGTGTATCCTGGCAATATCATTTACCACTTTCAATGCTTTTTCTGCGGCAGTCTTTATATGACATAGGCCCGTCATTGTCGTGTCCAGCGTCACCCTAAGGTTAGCAGGCTTCTTTCGCCAAATTATTGGTTTGCTCAGCGACCTGTATATGTAACGGCCTTACTCTCTTCTCACTAATGATGAGGAAACGCTTTTTTTTCTGGGGCCAGTGCGAACACCGCGGCTTTCATTCATTCCGCTGTCGGGTGCGGAGCTTTGTTTGTATTCAGCTCAAGCTCGTTCTTCGTTGTAGTCTGTGCCATCACCGCTTGGTCGCCATTATAAACCTTATTGTCTTCTCCCGTGGGGTGTACCGGCTTGCCGCAAGACGTCGAGTCCCTTTGCACGACGAGGCACAACGACGTTGCTTTAATAATGCTGCCAACAACAGGGCTAGGTTTGCCTAAACGCCGTGTCCGCCCAGGACTTGGGCGCTTCCTAGTACCCCTATTTGTACTATTCTTGATGACAAGACGCCTTGCATAGCAGTAAGCCTACAACTAGCCAGCTAGTTCATAGGTGTCAATATAGTCACGCGTCAACAAACTTGGACATCATGGCCTATCCTATATCATCAGCGCAGGTCGACGCCCTGAACATGCTGCTATTAGCCTATTATTATTACTACCTCCAGTGGATCCTTTAGGCCACTGGGTCTTCCGCTTTCGCTTGGCCTAAACGAAACGAACACGTTATAGTGACCAGATGCGCCCGCTAGGCATATCGGTTCACCTAATCCTCCGTGATGTGTGTATCATATATATAATTTGTCATGCCAAAAAAAAACAATTAAAAGGAAAGAAGCCACGAATCTGCATCAAGTCCTGTATTAAAAACCAAATTATATGTTCTAACCTGGTGAACACGTTACGAGCTGCCTATGGCGAACAGGCAATGTCCCCCCGAAACACTGTGCATACGTGGTACCGCCGATCTTGCGACGCTGCCAAGCGTCAGAATACTGGCAGCAAAGTTCGTTCCAAAACAGTTGAATTTCCAGCAAATTAATACGCGTCTGGAAATGTCTGAGTTGGACCTTCAGGCGGTTGCAGAAGATCCTGCACTGCTTCTGAGAGTGACTACAGAATACGAGTCATAGGTTTACAACATAGAGACCAAAGTGCAGTCCTCCTAATAGTGCTTCCAAGGAGATAATCAATAGAAAACAAATCAGACCGAGCAGATCTTATTTCATGGTTTGTTTGACTGTTTTTTCGACTACAAGGGAATAATCTTCCATAGAATTTAGTTTGTTCTCGAAAGGTGACACAAGTGCATTGCAATGAGCGGGAGCTATTCTGAAGGAAGCAAAAACACTTTGGAGGTTAGACAAAAATTATTTTGCCCAAATATGCGTTAGAACATTTCGATCCGCCCTCGTATATATATATATATATATATATATATATATAAACCCGCTACATTGGCTTAGCTAATCTTTTATCATTTGTATCACATATACGTAATGCATTTATATAAATAGAATAAAAACGCCTTTATTTGCACAGGTGGGTGATTTTGTATACAAAACAGTAAATCAACTGAGTCAAGTTAATTAAACGTGTCTGACAGAAAAACAGGTTGGAAACCTTTCTTACACTGATCTTAATATACAACAAGCAAACATATTGTTTACGTGCTCAGTTTACGTGCAACTGTCTTCGGGTAGACGGAGGACCGGCTTCCTATATATATATATATATATATATATATATACACGTCTATGTTTATACCTACAAGGTGTTCCTCAATGAAGTCCCCTTCTTAAGGTATCGTAGAACTTATGTAAGGATAAAGTTTTTTTCAATTGAAGCAGGGGAGGCAAAAATGTCTTAGAGAAACCAGATAAACCGTATACCGTGAACAAAGAACAATCGGGATCCTGGGATATCCATATTAAAAAACTTGGAAATGTTGTATTACAGTCAATACCTATAGAACAACCTAAACATACATATATATATTTATATATATATATATATATATATATATATATATATATATATATATCGATGGTGGTTTGGTTTGTGATATGAACACCGTAAGCTGTCTTCCCCCGCTCTCTGATGCCAAATCTCACATGATCGTGTTAACAGATAGAAGTGACGCAAGCTGCAGCCAGGTACAGGAATTACACAAGCAAAGAACCAAGTGTGTTATTACCGGAGCCTCCGGGAGTCTTACGTCGGGGGGCTGAAAAAATGGCTTACGATATCATATTACAAAGCGAATGACCATCCCGCATCCAGGAAAGGGTCAGGAAGACCACTATCGCAGCTGCGGCAATTAAATGCCCATATATGCTTTTGGATCGTGCAGAAATCGCTCCTTTTTTTGTCGATACAGATAGCACCCATCGCCACATTCGGTATTCCACTAATGCGGAATAAGGTGCAAGTAGACGAATTGCGTTTAATTGACGGGGTAAAGTTTTTCTTTCTAAAGGGAGTGTTTTTGCGTCATTGAGTATATGCAGGAATAGAGTTGTTCACGTGTTGGAGGGTGGCCGCAGCCGGCTGAAGATCGCAGAAGCGATGGAAACTGAAAACAACGTGCATCTTTAACGTTAATATGCATAAGTGGCAAACTAACATTTGTGAAGTGGACATAGGCATTTATGGAACAGCAGCAATGAGGTGCATTGATTGGCGGGGGTAGCGGATTTATTTTTTTATTTACAATTGGGGGAATTGTAAATTCCCCCAATTGTAAATAGTCGATAGTAAGAGATCGACTAAAGCCTTTGCAGTCAACGGATGCGATTTAGCTAAGGCCTTGGCAGCAATCTGTGCAACGTAGAAGGTTTTCATGAACCACAGGATGAATGTCGATGTAGACAGTGCTGGAGCAAATGTGATTGATACTACAGAGCTAGCAAAACGCTAGATTGTTGGCTGTCTTGAAACATTTAGATGTAACATTAACACAATAACCCAGCCTGGGTGGTGGTGAAATAAATAAGTAATAGACGATTGTAATCTCCATCTCATTCATTAACAAGACATTTTCGCCCTTTCCCTTTCCATTAAGAACAATAATTAATTTTATGAAGTTCTACCACCCCTTAAAATTAGTTTAGGACCACCAATATATATATATATATATATATATATATATATATTTATATATATATATATATATATAGAGGTCGCGGCATTTTAAAGTCGTGACCACCTCTGTTTAAGCGAACACACGTGATTTTAACATGCGTTGCCCTTAGCGCACGCCGCCACCGACTTCACAAAATAATTCACATGTATGCTTTCAACTAAATCATATTCGTTCTGACTCTGTTAACTATTTTTTTGTTTATTGGCCACGTCTTACGCCTAGGCTCTGGCTGAGCTTTCGATAGTTCGGTGGCTGGCTAGCTGGCACAAGCACCTGAGGTGTATGGGGCATGCATGACAATAACATATATTAATGCTCTGTTCGCAGTACCTGACAGTAGTAGCGTCGTCAGAAAGTTTTCACTGTGTGTCCGAAGCGAGAGATGTACGGGTTAGATCTTTACATGACGCTACCTACATTAAAGACGCTATCTGGTGGTTCCGTCCCAAATTGACCTGCTTCATCACAGCCACTGGTATTGCTGGAACAGCCGTCATCGCTGCGGCTGAAGCGGCAGACATCAACTGAAAGACCGAATGCGGCAAGCCTTACGACAGGCTTTATAGACTCCACTGACCCGTGGGTATGCAGTGCGTTCACTGCTGTCTCGCGTTTCATTAGTTAGTGGCGGCAAGTTTCGCACGGGTTAAAAATCGACGCGTTTGCCCGAATCTGCGATTACTGCTCCCTTTTTGTTGTTAATGTTGTTGTGTTGGGGCTGCTGCTGTTGTTGTCTTTACTCTTGTAGTCGTCCCCATTCATTTTATTCGGCTGTCCGGCGGACAGCCAGCACAGTGAGCCTCGTATTGGGACAGTGTTGTTGGGAATGATGACGATGATAATAATGATGATGCTGAGGGCAGCAAACTCTTTAGGCATGTCCTGCCCTTCGAACCCCATCGGGTGTCGGCCGATAGTGGCGTTTTGACACCGCCGCTGCAGCAGCAGCAACAGCAGCAAGAACAAAACCTCCTAGGAGAAACGACACACAGAGTTTATCCGTACACATTTTGTTTTTGTTGTTGTTGTTGTTGTTCTCGTTGCCTTTGTTGTTGTTGTTGTGATTGCGGTTCCTCATTGTCATAGTCGGGTCTGAAGCCGCCAGGGCAACCGCCGGCTCTGCCACCTCACCGAGCGGGGGCCGGGTGGGTGGGTGTATGGTTGTGAGAATGAGGTCCGATATACTTTTTGTTGTTAGGCGTACTGCAAACGCAGACATTGGTTGCAGTGGTGTTGATGGCTGTGCGGGCTTTCGTCGTGCCCCGTGTCGTGCTCGTCATACGCTCGACGCTTCCGGAAAACCATTTATCTTTGGACATTCGCCCGGCTCTGTTTACTCGGCCAAATGGAAAGACCGTGCGAGCTTTTCATGTGAACATCCGCGACGGGCAAACACCAACAGTAGCGATGACCGCAGCAAAAGCAACGGCAGCAGCTGCAGCAACCAATTCACTAGCGGAGCAGAACGCGTTGAAATCGGCGCGGAAGAAGGAAGCGTCAAGACTCCACCGCACAGCAAAATCTCTAGCCCTGACCAGCTATATATATATATATATATATATAAACATATATATATATATATATATATAGCCCTGACCAGCTATATATAATATTATATATATATATATATATAGATATATATATATATATATATATATATAAACATATATATATAATATATATATATGTTTACACATACTTGTGTACACGTACACTATTTCTGTACACACATCGTGCTTATTATACGTCTCAATGTTACCATGTTGTCCAGTTTGTCACTTCCATCCCGTCCCGTCTTGTTTAGGCATTCGGGCGCAGTATGAATGCCCGAACTGCACGAATTGAGTTTGCTCTAGATTCTGATTCAAAGGAAGAGCAAAGCCCAACTCTAGAGGTAGGTAGATTTAACTGAGTCACTGATGAGTTGACGAGTGAAGTGTTGACACACCGCAGCAGCAAAAGGCGTTGGCAACTGCGGCATTAGCGGACGTTTTTACGCGGCCAAACCAGAGCGGCCATGCAGACTCGTATGGAATGGAAGAAAGCCGTTTGGATGTTGAAGACGTCAAAGGATTCTGCCATAATACGCTAATTGGCGTTTCAAAGTTAGT
>QVRM01004477.1:0-33990 GCA_003439945.1 Dermanyssus gallinae
ACGTTACGTTACCTCGCCTTTACACAATCAAAAAAACCGAATACCTGGAATGTTTTCTTCCTTTCTATCGCGCGCGTAACAACCGCTCATTGTATTGGCCTGTTCGTTCGACCCTTGTTGAGGTCAGCTCGTAGTTCGTAACCAGCCTGGCTAGCTAACAACCGTAGCTGAGCCAAGCTGGTTGGTGATGGTTTGTTTGCGCTCACAGATTCGCTCCGTTCGTGTTCGTTTGCTCGTAGACAGTAAGTTCGTCGTTCGGGCCTGTTTCGATATTGTATGTGCGTTTCCCTGCAGATTGAATCTAGATCGAGCGTGCGTGCGCCGTGAAGGGAAGGATGAAGAGGAGGACGGTCCCCGGATCATCATTATTGGCCGTTCATTTAGCGTTGCATATTTTTTTCCCTGCTTTTTTAGCATTCGTTTATCAGTAATTTGAAGGAAAAAAAAAGACTTACAATGTAGACGCTAGCCGAATAAGCAACGACGACGACGACAATGCCGTCGGCTTGTCGCCATGAAATATGAGGATCTGCACATTAACATATGTACGCGTAGGTTGAGACCAGCCTGCTCTTTCCGGGGAGGAGAGTACATGGCCACCTCTCATCTCACAGAACGTCATGATCTCCTATTTCACTACAGTGTACACAGTTTCCATTTTTGAGATTTTTTAGGTTCTCTTCTGTAGATAGGCTCGTTAAAGTACGTGTTCAGACCAGTGTATATGCATTTGCAAACGCTTGCACATCCAGTTACGATCAGGATTGCTTCAATTATTTTTGACGTCTTTAATGTAGATGTAGAGGTGCTTCGATGCAATCAACTAACAATACTAACGACTAAGTGGGACTGCTATAATTCGGTATCCTGTTTGTTTCTTGGAATAATTATAACCTTGATTGATTGGCTGACTGTTTTGAGTTTTGCGTACGTTTAGCGCAAGCCTGGTTGTTCCCTGTTTGTTTTCTCAGTAGATCGTGTAGATGATTTACCTAGACTAGTTCGTTTCCTCTTACCTCTATATCTCTCTCTCTAAACCGTTCATATCTACTATCAACAGCGAACAGAACAACTTTGATCAAATGATCTAAGAAAACTATCATTAGTAAATGACTTCTAACAACAACAACAATTACTATCACTAATTATACTATTACTCTATGCAAGCAAACAATACTAACAATCAATGCTAGGTTTAATATCTGAGACTAGTTTTGGAATTGATATCGATAATGCTTGATACTGCGCTATAGGATGCTCCAGCTCTAACCAAAACTAGTTTAGATTGCCGGCTTAAGTGTTTGCTACATTGGCGTTGCTGCTGCTGCTCCTTCGGTGCTGCTCTCCTCTCGAGTCAATAGTCTTAGGTTTAATATATAGTCATCCTCGTCCATAGACTGGAAACTCGTAGCGTGTACCGGCGGTGATCGCACACTCGCCATGTGCACTAGGCTAGGCAGTTGCGTCGTACGACTCGCCAGGCGACCTACTCAACAGAGAGCCGCGTTGCTCTCTTCAGTTCCTCCTTGAGCTCCCGCGATTGCCGAGTTTGAGGCTGTATGCGAATTGCAGCCAGCCCGGGGGTCGTCCTCTTTTCTTGGAGAGACGCTGCTGTTTGTTGCCGATCTCGCCGTCGTCGTTCTCGTTGACCCTGCCGCCTCCCGCGGTGGCCGTCATCAGCCGCGTCGCTGCTTCGCTGCCGTTATAGCAAAGCGAGGTACCTCATTGACCTCGCCGTTGCGTGTGCAGTCGCCTTGGCGCTCTTCCGAACGGACGACTTCGCCGCGCCGCGCCGCTCCTGAGCGTTACCAGCCCTCAGCAACGCGCTTCTGAATGAACGACGCACGCGCGCACTGCCCGGAAGTCATCGGCGAAACGGGCGATTGCAGGACGGAGACTACCATCTCGACAGAGCCGGGCCCCGGGTACTGGACGCCGGTAGCACCACGCTGGCGACAACCATCTTCAACACTTCAACGAAGGCTTTCCCTTAAATTAATTGCTGTTTCCGTTTTAGCCATTTAATGAACAAACAAACACGTTGATTACTTCCTTGATAAATCTAGATTACTAGTTGTTTCTTTACGAGCTACGTGTAGTATTAACGTAACGTGTTTTTTGGTGAACGGTACTCCTCCATAATAATGGCCGGTTGACCACACTTAATCTAGTCTACTACGCGCCCATTGCTGACTCATTTATATATATATATATATATCGTGTCAGTGCCGGATTGCTTAACGATCCAGGTCTCTCTATAGTCATATGAGCTAGTCCAGAAAGTCACTCATACATCGTCTGGCACGAAGCAGGAAAACTATGTGCGGACGCCATTGGCAACGTCGTAACCAGACGTTGTTGCCTTCAGAAGTCTTTCTGCATCATCCCCTGCGTTGCGAATGAGCTGACTTCTAATCAATGGACGGAGCCCACCTGTTCACCGTTTTGCTTACTAGGTTCACCGGGCACGACATCGGCTTGCGACGCAGGCAACCATCGACTGTGCATGGACATCTAGGCCGCTTTTAACCAGTCGTGGCGCTGCGAACTGCCGCCTTTCGCTCTCTCCTCCTATTCCCCCGACAGAGTCCCTAACCTTGTAACTCGAGCAACTCACCCAGCACCGACTGTTGATTCTTCTCCGCCTCTCGTGTGGTGGCTTGCATCACTTACTATCAGTACCCTGGTGTAACTTGTGCCTGACCTGATCGTTTACTAGCAGTATCCGGATAGTTAGAGTTAGTTAAAGTTAAGAGCCTAGCGGGGTAGATACCAAGGCCGGCGGCTCTGAGATCCGCTGAGAACGCGTGTCATCAAGCTTCTGCCACAGTCCGCAGTCCTTTTCGCCCTCTCTTTCTCTCCTCGTAGCGAGCTCGTTAGCGTTCGCGAGTCGCGATCAGGCCAACGAGTCACGTACGAGCAGCCGGATATGCCTGCCTGCCCTGCCCTGCGGTCGGGATTGTTCAGTACCTAACACCCATCTACCTGTGTATCGTGATTGCCCCGTTGTCACACCCATCGCACCACAATCGCACTACTAGTCTTCCATTGTTGGGTTGTTTCTTACGCTCTTACGCTGTCGTTCCACTCGTTCGGTTCCTCGCTCGGCCCTCGCCCGTATGCCTCCTTTCCCAACTTCCCTTTAGTTCCATTATTAGTCCCTTTTGTTCTTTCTTATCTCTTACTGGTTTTGGTCTTGGTTTGGGCGGTATCTGTATAGGCCTTGCACACACGCACACATACACGTGCTTGCTCCGTACAACAATCCCACTATTATCTCCTCCCTCCCCCTCTCTCTCTCTCTCTAGCTGTGTGTGTGTCTTCCGCTTGACATTCTGATGCTGACCTTTCGACCACTCTGACTACTCTTCTCCTCTACCCTCATCCTACATTCGTCTCCTCTCTTTGACGGGCCTTCGAATCTGCGTTGTTGTTTTTTGTATCTACGCTTAATCTTTCTCTCTTTTTCTCTTTCTGTCTCTTCTCTATCTCTCTCTCTCTCTGTTTGTGTGTGTGTGTATCTTTCTCTTTGTCTCTCGTGCACCACTTCTTGTCGTTCATCTTCATCTTCTTCTTCTTCTTCATCAACGATCATGATTTCTGCCCGTCCTGAAATCAAAATCCTTCCTTGCCTTTCCCGCAGCGTTCGGGCAGCGTCGGTGACTCGGAGGCCGGCCGTACTGACGAGGAGCTGAGTGACGTCCAGGTGCGTTTGACGCACCGCGGCAACGCCACAACCACCTCAGCATCATCATCATCATCGCATCACCACCACCACCACCAGCAACAACAACACCACCATCATCACCATGTACTGCTACGAGGAGAGTCCAACGCGACGATGCCAACCATCCCTGGAGCACCTCCGGCGGCAGCAGCAGCAGCAGCAGCAGCGGCAGCGACGACGGCGACGCCCCCGGCTGTCCACGCACCCGTTCCGTCGTCGGGAGCGTCGTCTGGCAACGCGGGCATTGCCGGTTCGGGCTCGGGTTCGGGCTTGGGCTTCAACGGAGCCAGCGGAGGCAACGGCAACAACAACAACACCAACACCAACAACACCAACAACAACGGCGGTGGTGGTGGCGGCGGGGGCGCACAACAAAGTCAGCGCTCAAGCCTCAATCAGCCTCTGGCAACGCCTACGATTGTGGCCACGATGAGTTCGAGCGCGTCGTCTGGCGTCACCACGGCCGTTGTGAACGTTAGCCCAAGCGGTGTCGCGGTGACCGAACAGCCGCCGCGTGCCGCAGATGATCAGACGGCCGTTCGCATTTCCAGCCTGTGAATCATCATCATCATCATCATCGACCTTCGTCTTCATTCTCAGTTCATCAGTAGGTCTTCAAACGAGGACAAAGAGCAAAAACAACGCCGACGAAAATGATGAAAAGCAAGCGAGTGCAGCAGCAGCAGCAGAAGTAGTAGTAGGAGTAGTAGTTGTACTAATACTAGTAGCGAGATAGGATAATAACCATACTTTTTTATATCAACAGCAGCAGCATCATCATCGTCATCATCATGATCATATGATTCCCGTCGTCGTCGTCTTCGTCTACATAACAGTGAATATGATTATTATTATTATTATTATTATTACTATCATCATCATAATTATGACATAATCATGACGACTATTCACGTCTGCATTGCCACCGTCATCGCCGAGCCGCCATTATTAGAGACTTTTTAGTCGTCATCACGACGACTCACCGTAATGCCGCAGCAAACGTATCTAGAGGTACAACAGGTCCAGTCCAGGTTACGCCGCCTCACATTACAGGTCCAGTCCAGGTTACGCCGCCTCACATTACAGGTGCAGTCCAGGTTATGCCCCGTTCATCCGACGACCAGCGAACGACGACCTGGCCAACTGACAGCATTTTCCGACCGGCAGCTATGAGTCTATGAACAGTTGTTAGCCATTCACTTCTCCAGAACAGAGCTGCACCCGCCGACGAAACCTCGAGTCTGGATTACCTGGAAACTTGGAGACAATATGGATTAACCAAGAGGGAAAGATAAAGACAAAGCTTACTTAATAAAACTAGCAACAACATCTACGCCAACAACAATATCAGCAACAGAAACACTAGTATCAGTATGAAAACCAAGTACACATAGAACACTTGTCCGCTATACCAGAATTGTGCTCACGTGAAATACCTTTTCAATGGGTGCCAAAAACCGACTGCCGCCGGAGTTGAGTGGACGCGGACCTATGTACGTACTACAACGACGACCGAACCGCGTATTGATGTGGAGAGTAACAACATATATATGTATATAATATATATACTATATATATATATACATATATATGTATATATATATATATATATATATATATATACATACTTATACATATATGGAGAGTGCTAAAGAAGCAAAGCGAGCTAGAGAGATGCTATACCTAGCCAAGCATTCGAACACCGCCCAAAACCCAACAGAAGACTATGGATCGAAGAGATGGCAACGTCAGCGAACTCACGAAGCGAATCTCAGCAAAAGTCAGTGCAGCAGTAGAACTGCAGGTGACCGGATGCCACCATAGCCACGACCTCTACCACCACCACCACCACAACGCCCACCAAGACCGAAACGAACGCCGTCGGTTTCGAGTCTGCCGCACCTCTCGGACGTCTCGTCGGACCAGTCTGCCGCGTTGTAACTTGATGGTGGTGGCGGTGGTGGTGCTTGCTCGAACTCGTGAGATCGATCTTCGACGTCGTTTCGGCCGCCCATCCATATCGACGAAGTCTCTGTCGCTCTCCTCTACTCGTTCGAGTCGTCGGAGTCGTCCCATCTCCCACGATCCCAACTCGAGGAGTAATCGTCGCCGGGGTCGTTGTCGTTGCCGGCGTCTTTGTCGTATAGTAGTAATTAATGGTCGTAGTAGAGGGCAAAAGTGTCTCTCGCTCTCGCTACCAAAAATCGCCATCGACGAGGAGTTGGCTGATGAGTGGCAGGCAAGAGAAATAAAAGCGCTACGCCGTACAGCGCTACGATTATCACCATCAGCACCATTAGCAGCAGCACCACCACCACTGCCATTCTCAGTAAGCCAGCCGCGCAACAATGATAACAACATGCAACAAAATGCCACCAGCCGGACCCAAACCAGTTAGACAGACAACAGGCTGGCAGAACAATCAATCGGATCCGGACCGGAAGGAAAAAGAACACGGCGGCGACCTTTTTCCTTGGCAGCAGGTGCGTGGTATCTCTCTAACACACACACACACCCACATAGAGATCACAACAACAACAGCAACAACAACAACAACAACAACAAACAACAACAACAACAAACAACGCAGGAACATTTGTTGTACAATTTGTTGTACTTCTGCTACAACCGCGAAGTACTTACTGAGTGGTGAGGTACACGATACAACAACTGCAACAGCTGCATGAAGCAAGCCGTCCCCCGGGAGGGCGAATGAAGGCCGGCAACAAACAGAGCAAGCGATGCGGACAAGTCTACGCTTCGAATTAATAGTAAGATATTATTGGACGAGCAATACTGCTGTTATAACCGAGAGAGAGAAAGAAAGAAAGAGGAAGAGAGAAGAGAGAGACAATGCAAACCATAGGATTCATACTAATCCCTAGTATTCATGGTCATTTACATATTGTTTACTTCGCAATAACTTTGCATTTCATGGTAATCATGCAGAAGATGAATGTCATTAGTACTTGCTGTTCGTTACCAATTGCTGGGATTTGTAAGCAGTGGCCTCATCGTCTTGTTCATTGTTGCAACTGCTGCTGCTGCTGCCTGGTTGTTGTATGTAATATAATTAATCGATCATCTAGATAGTTCATGAGTTACCATGTAGTCGCTGTTGGGCTGGGAGCGGCGGTAATGACGTCCCACACAAACTCCCACTTCGAACTTCATTCCCAGCAGCAGCAGCAGCAGCGCCACCAGCAAGCATTTATACTTATTCGTCTCGAGCCCATGTAGAAACGAAACAACACGAGGAAAAAATAGCAACAATTATAACAACAGCAATAATGATAACAGCAACAACGACAGCACCACCAACAACAACAATAATAAAAATATTAAGAACAACAAGAACAACAGCATAAACAACAACAACAATTACAGCATTGTACCGTATTGACGTTTGATGATTGTGATGTTACAAATGGTGAAGATGATGATAATAAAATGAATTTCCACCTCCGGTTTCCGATACAATCTTCTTCTGTAGACCGAATAATAATGATAGAAACCTCGACAGACTTAACACTGGGCGCACCGCAGGTTACATACATGCTGTTATATACACCCATATATATATATATATATTTATATATATATATATATAGGCTGTTATATACAGCCAGTCATATATAGGCTGTTACATACACCCAGCTATATATGCTGTTACATACACCCAGTTATGCATGCTGTTATATACACCCAGTTATATAGGCTGTTATATACACCCAATTACATAGGCTGTTATATACACCCAGTTACATAGGCTGTTATATACACCCAGTTACATAGGCTGTATATACCCTCAGTTTACATAGGCTGTTACATACACCCAGTTATATAGGTGTTACATACACCCAGTCATATATGCTGTTCCATACACTTAGTTATGTTATGCTGTTACATACACCCAGTTATGGTAGCTTGTTATATACACCCAGGTATATATATATATATATATATATTATATATATATATATATATATATACTGTTATATACACCCAGTGAAATATACATCTCGATGAATTCATGCTGATCATACCCAGTCAGTACGCCTAGATACCCCGCCGCCGCACGCCACTATCGCCGTTACCGCCGAAGACACACGCGTGCACCGCCACAATACAATAGTTTTAGGTGTCGTTTGGTACATTCGATGTATGTTAAAGGTATAGAGGTTAGCTATGTTATTAGCTGTTCCGCATGGTGCGTCGTCATTACAACAACAATAATTACAACAAGAACAAACACAGCAACAACAACAACAACAGGTGTGAGTGTGTGTGTGTTTATGTGCAGATGTATACAGATGTGACGTATACGAGGTGCTGCTGGTGTGTATCTAATTCCAGCGCACTACCCACTAAAAACCACCCCCAAGAACCCCCTCCTGGTTCGGAATTGTGAAGCTGGTGTGTATCTGCCCACGTGTAAGTAAGACTATCTATCTATCTGGCTCGACGTCGTTGCCATTTGTGCGCCTGTCTGTCTGTTTGTGTAACTGCTGCGTGTCGTTCGGCTGCGGCGTCTAACTATGTCAAACTAGCTAGTTAAGAACGCACCACCACAATAACCGTGCTTATTATGACGATGAGAACAGGTGCCGGTCGATGGAAGCTGCTGGACATGGCAGACACGAAGCAGACCTAGTTGTTACCAAGCCATCATTCCTATCGATGAGGTTGATGATGGTGATGGTGATGGTAATAATAATAATTATCATCATGACGCATGATCGATAGTGAACATGGAGGAAAGGGGCATGATGGATGCTGCTGCTGCCAGGACCTATGAAACCAACCCATAGACGAATATACAGCAGCAGCAGCAACAACAACAACAACAACAAACCTGAGTTGTTTGTTGTCAACAATAACTATCACAAACAACATAGGTCATAGAACAATACAACAAACTCTGAAAGCAATAACGAGAACAAGATGATGATGCTATTAGTAATAATACGACAGAAGAAGCAGCAGCAACAACAATAACAACAGCAGCAGCAACAAAAACAACATTAACAACAATATTTTACAGCAGCAACAACAACAAGAGCGGTGACGACTTTAAGATCATTGCACTGAAAATTATTTTATTGCGGCTGCTGCTGCTGCTAGATTTAAGTCGAGGTTCCGGCAAGCATGTCCACCAAGCGATCCTGCAGCAAGCGAATTCGTTGAGTGTCTTTGTGCCATTACTGCCAAACTGGTGTCGTTGAACACCGTGCCGTTGATCGGGGCCGATTAATTAACGAACTCATTCATCGATGAATCGATTGTGGTGATTATGCGCTCAACGGCTATGACGGTGCACTGTACGATATGTGCATTAAGCTGTTCCTGCTCGCTACTGTGGTGGAGCGTGGTCGCCCGCCGTCGCCTAGGGTCCCATTCGCAATCGGGCCTACCCATTCCATTTCGATTGAGGGGGGAGGGCAGCCATCAACCGCACTGGCACCAACTATCCTTCCTTGGCATTCTACTCTCATTGAGCTCTATCTGATCCGGCCGTTAAACTGCGCATACGTGCGAATCACCACCACTGTTAATCACTTTTATTGCCGATAAGACTGTTATTGTTGTTGCTGTCGGTGTTACTATAATGACTAAGGCTATACTATAATTGTTCTTAAGATCATTATTATTATTATTATTATTATTATTTGCTGGCAGCCTTAAGATTGGCTTACGCATTAGTGTTGACTACGTGACCTTTCCCAGACCTCACTATGCGTCCGCCAAATACAACAATTTTTTTCGTCTCGGTATATAGGAAGATGCGTTCTCTCTTTTATTCTAACTAAATTGAGCCGGTTTTGATGATATATGGTATTAATTAGAGTGTTAACGAGCACATTCTACAGGCCGCAGTTGTCTGTTTATGCGCCGAGATTGATGATGATTAGCATATATATATATATATATATATATATATATATATATATATATATAGATATATATATATAAATACGCGTAATCAACCACCATCAACTACCATTGGCTTGGAATGTGTCCACAAAGCGGTCCTTCACTGTCGGGTCTTCTTCACCCGACGGCGGGCAGTGGCTCACGTCTGCACACAGAAGCACACACAGTGCACACTGTGTGAAGGAGTTTGCCCTTCTGCTGCGCTTCCAGCAACATGGACATTTATACATACAAGTGCATACACATCTGTACAGAGTAATAGGCGCACGCATACCAATATACATACATACATACATACACGTTCTTCTCGGCGCCTAATAATAATAATAATAATAATAATAATAATAATAATAATAATAATCAAGCGAACCGACGCGACGCGCCAAACACAACAAAAGGTCAGTTCATAGTCGATATCGCCAAACAATCGCGGCTCGCAAAGGTAGCTAGCTACCTTTCTACAACCACAACAACATCAACAACAATAACAACAATAACAACAACAACAACAACACACAACAACAACAACAACAACTATAACTACAACCACCACTACAATTTTCATATGAATACTCTTGAAGAATCCGACATTTTAATCTATTACTTATAATTATCATTAATAAAAATATCCGTTTTTGTTGTTGCCATCTGTTTCAATAGTCTAGGCTGGACATTATTGACATATCTAAGTACACTATATCCTGATAGTGGTCACGTGTGCGACACAGACGTACTACATCCCTAGTCCTTTAATCCTTTAATAGACACTGGGTCTTCTCGAGACAAAAGGAGTAGATGCCCAAACGAGGTAGAACATTCAATATGGACTCTGTATATATATATATATATATATATATAAAAGTTTTTTTTTTTATTTCAAATAGGAGGCTTCTTCACGAAAACCGCAATATCACATTAGATTCTCGAAAACAAAATATTTATTATGTCCAAAAAGCACCGACATTATCTATTTCACACTTTAACATGTCTCATTCCATCCGAAACTAACGCTAACAATTGAAGTCGCTAAAATTTCTCCCGTTTTGAGAACACATGACATGCTTTATTCAACCTATTGACAGGTAACTAGTTTTGACTAGACTTTTACTCCCATTTTTTCACGCCACGCTTAAATAATTTCACTGAGGTGAGTCATAATATGAGTGGTATGATTATAATAAGTTTTGTAATCGTGTGGTGGGTGGCTATCGTAGTCCTAATGTCGACAAAATCACAATATTGCTCACCAAAGATTACGCATACCACACTACAGTCGACACGTAGCGAGGATTTTGAGGTGGTCCGTCTAGTGTTTCGTGCAATTTGCACGTCAATGTGCCTGGGCAGTTTTGATGTCGCAAGCACGGAGTAATCAGATCCAAAAGCCATCGTGCCTACACACATGACGAAAAAGAAAGGCCGAACCTAACATGCAAGTTTTCAATTAAAATAAAATATCAGGCACCTGACAACCGCAACTGGCAACCGCAACAACAACAACAACAACAATAAACATTGGACTGTCAACAACAAACAATAATCACGGCGCTTACCACCATCGCAGTACATGCAGAAACAATGGCAACAGTGACAGCAACAAAAAGCAACAACGACAACACAGCCACGTTGAGTCGAACAAATCTGGGCAATAGAGTAGATGGGCAGGTATACATGTCTAAACGATTAGTTAGAGTCGGGTACGTGATCCGAGTTATACGAGTATATATATATATATATATATATATATAACTCTGATCACGTACACAACTCTAACTAGCGTTTTGACATGTATACCTGGCATCAGCATAATATATATATATATATATATATATGAGAAAGCAAGTGCCCACAAATACAATGAGTAATTTGTTAGTTAGCCTAATTGTCGCTAATGGGCCGTTTTCGTTATAATTAGTACGTACAGGAGCGCGAAATATTATTCATTTGTTCTTGACAGATAGAGGGAGACAGAGACGTTTGCCGACAGCAGCTTCAGTGGCCCAAAGCAAAAGGCATCTCTGGTCAGTAGGCCTCTCTCTCTCTGTTCGTGGCTCAACTCTCGTCCAACCCGATCTACTTACATCGTTTATACGAATAAGTGCCGCGTAAATAAGTGAAAGCTACTAGCACTGTTGTTCCTTAAGTAGAATTGTCAGCTATAAATCGTAAACAAAGCCCTGTGCAGCGCATGTTTTTCTGCTGAAATTGTGATGAGGCTCCTTTGAGCTAAGTTAAACATATTATTGTTTCACATTATTAAACACATTCTTATTTCACCGGAACGCCATTTATGAACACTGCTTTGGAATTAATAGTCAATCTACTATAGCATTAGCTGTTATATAAAAATACATATATATATATATATTTTTTTTTTATAACAGCTAATGTTATAGTAGATTGACTATTAATTCTAGAGCAGTGTTAATAGGAGGTATTCCGGTGAAATAGTGCAAGCATCGTATTACGCTGTCCGAAAAGTTTACACAGTTATATGTGCGTGAAAAGGTCGAAAGTCGGCGCTGCTTAATGGCAGCTAGGTGACATGAATTACCGAGGAATACAAGTGTACGTGCGATACGACGATACATCGTGACACTATGTTCGCTATGATGATGGCGATGACGATGACGTTCCGTCTAACGTACAGTCATCACAGCGGGCGAAATGCTTCGATCACGTATGGGCAGAGGTTTCACGCGCGTATATGTAAGTAGAGCAAGTTGCTTTTAACACGGATTTTTTTTTGCCAAAAGCATGGATTTTTTCGTTTCAAATAAAAATATCACAGGTAAAAGATTATATAATATTTTACCTGTGGTCTTATATATATATATATATTATATATATATATATATATATATATATATACAGGGTGTGTACAGAAATATTTGATTAACGATATATGGAATTGTAGAGCTCGTTAAGGCAAATATTTTTTCCAATGGAACATGGGTTCTAAGAGGCCCTGTTTCGGAATGAGAGTTAAATTACTACAATTTGTGACATTGGTGTTTTTGCCCGACATAGGAGCATAGAATGTGCTGTTGCGAGACAACCAGGTTTCCTAGACAGAAGCTAAACACACCGCCGTATTCGTGAGAACTGAGAAGAAGGCCGGTCAGAAGATGCTACATGGTCGCTTAGAAGAGAATTCGCCAAAATGAAGTTATTTTATTAACCTTCACGCCCAATACCTCAAAATCATTACCTTGCGACCACTTACAGCGCTCTAACATATTCAGGCAAATGCGCATTTCATGACGATCATTTTGGTACCAAACTTATGGCAATGCGAGCTGTGGTTGCGGAGTAATTACGATTTTTTGGTGGGATGTCCAGATTAAGTGCATGTAAAATGACGCGCTGCGGCTGTCGCGCGACACGTCGGCGGTAGTGAACGTCGCCACACAGTCATTTTACATGCACTTAATCTGGACATCATACCAAAAAATCGTAATTACTCCGCAACACAGCTCGCATTGCCATAAGTTTGGTACTAAAACGATCGTCATGAAATGCGCATTTGCCCGAATATGTTAGGTTAGAGCGCTGTAAGTGGTCGTAAGGTAATGATTTTGAGGTATTGGGCGTGAAGGTTAATAAAATACCTTCATTTGGCGAATTCTCTTCTAAGCGACCATGTAGCATCTTCTGACCGGCCTTATGAGTTCTTCGAAAGAAGCAGAATTTTCTCACGAACACGGCGGTGTGTTTAGCTTCTGTCTAGGAAACCTGGTTGTCTCGCAACAGCACATTCTATGCTCCTATGTCGGGCAAAAACACCAATGTCACAAATTGTAGTAATTTAACTCTCATTCCGAAACAGGGCCTCTTAGAGACCATGTTCCATTGAAAAAATTATTTGCCTTAACGAGCTCTACAATTCCATATATCGTTGATCAATTATTCCTGTAATACCCTGTATATATATATATATATATATATATATATATATATATATATATATATATATATAAATAAATACAGGTAGTTCAACAAGTTTTAAAAATGAAAACCAAGCATTTTCCAAATCTAGTTTTTAATTTTTTCTTATTCGATATACTCTCCGAGAAGCTCAATACACTTTTCCCACCGAGATGTCAGAGCATTTATACCTCTTGAGTAGAATTCCGCGTCTTTAGACTGAAAATGGGCATTGACAGCAGCCTTAACCTCTTCATTGCCAGTTTTGCCAATGCTTGCCGCGACTTGTGTGTCTCCAGGCGTCTGCGCAAGCAAACAGCGTTTATTTGAGACTATTAAGAAAAGGTGTCATTGTACGGTGGTGTGTCCAGTTTGTCCACTGTGGTGATGACGGTGGTGCGGTGGCTGTGCTGATCGTAGAGGAAGAGACCGCCGCGACTCAAACAGTCACACCTGCCACCGAAGCCGCCACGCCAGTCGGGTCGAGTGTCCAGGGCATACGCATTCGCAACCAAATCTTTGGTGCTTTGTACTACCGATTTGACTGCCGATTAACAGTTGCCTATTCAGGTCAATGGCGTCGTACCACCACCCCAGCTTCATTAATCGATACCTACTAAGAAAAAAATAGCTGTACCAAAGCAATGCTTACATACACATGGAGGCACTGGTTGGCAATTGATTGGAACCGAGTTCGGATTGCTGGCGGTACAGAGCTAGTGATACATCGCGATACATTGAACGCACCGTACACCTTCCCCGCATCTGGTCGTATCGACCACAACGACCAGCACCGTGAACCCCCAGCGCGTACACGGAGTACGTATGCACAATATACGCATAGAAGAAGTCTGCTAGGAAAGATGGGTAAGGCAGGGGCTACTGCGATGCTACTAACGTACTACTAACGGCCACGCATTCATCCAATGTACAGGAGTATGGAGGGTGACAGATCTTCTGTACGGACTGAATGCAGCACCTGGCCTAAGCCAAACATAACGTCACATAATGTGGGTGTTGGTTGCATTAATTTCAAGTTTGACATGGTACTTACGCATCAGACCAGACACTCGATTCATATCGATGTCAGACAATGTGGATGGAAATAGGGGACAGAGCTTTCTCTGTCCCCTATTCCTATAGGAACACACGTTCCGGTCACAATTGGATGGTCAAAATTACGTATATCTGTGGAATATGTAAAAAAATGCAACCTTTACTGAAAGAAATGCTGAACGATCGCCTTGCACCGCGCTGCTAACTAACAGAAAGGCTATTTGTCAGTTCTTCCATAAATGCTGTTTGCCTTCTATATATATATATATATATATATATATATATATATATATATATATATATATATATATATAGATCTTACTCTAACTATAGCATGTCGAGGATAAATTAGCTCAGTGGCAATAAGTAAACGTATAAACATCAGCGTCTCGCGCGATACAGTATCCGTCTTCGTGTTTACGGTATTTGTTTCACAGATAGTTAATTCATTTATTGCTACAAAGTGAATTAGTGAGTCGATTGTTCATAGTAAATTAATAAGTTAATGCTACGCATCATTCGGCCCGTTTCTGATGGAGTATACGTTCACGCTGGGCATACATGGATAACTCCTCAGTATAGGATGCAGCAGCAGCAGTGTCATAGTGTGGCTAATCGTAGAAGAAATTGTATGAAAGCAAAAAAGTGCATCGATATAACGTGAATGGGTGAATTTAGTATGAACAATGGTTTGGCATTTATGAACAAGCGCAACAAAGCCAACAATATAACAAATGTTTCTCACACACACACATACACAGTGGAAAAATGCTGTATTTATGAAAGGAATGGAAAGGGGATTTCTAGCAATTGCGTGACGTATTGTCGGGCAACATAAACGCTGACGGCTATCAGCTGCCGCCACGGGTTGAAGTTGAGTGGTACCTAAAAGCGTGTTCTTAGGTAGTGAGAAATGACGCCGACGACAGGCGAATACTAATGCAGAGGGCAGTGGCCATAAACCGTTATTGAAGAAATCCATAGCGTCGCTCGCTTGGTGCCGCTACGTGACCCACACATGGCAAAAGGCCTGTATCGACTAGCGCAGAGAGAATATTACTCCCTGCTCTACAAGTTCAAAGCGCTTGGCGATTCAATCGTTCCTACTTGAACGACTCTTAGATTTGCCACGCCCGGCGGCGTTAATGTGCCGATCAACTAAGCACAACTTGCTTGCTACAGGACGATACCGACAAAGGCGACTTTCGAGTTCTTGGAAACATGCCGGGTCTGCCGGATCACTGGTGGCCCTCAACGCCTAAGGCCAGATACGATCTGGATACACGGAAATCTGTCGTCTCGAGACGAGTTGGCCTTGAAACTTGAAACAGTCGTTTCGTGTCGCAGGCAATTTCAGTTTCAATACAGTCAAACTCTCACTCATTCGGGTCCGTGTGGTCATGGACGTGAAAAGACTTAGGGTTGTGAAAGGTGCATCTCTGAACAAAACAGACCTTGCTGTTTGCTGAAACAGACTCCTGCCACGGTATTCTAAATCAAGAACGTACGTCTTGGAACAAATTATTCTAATGTCTTTATTATTGTCTATTATCAAATGTCTTTGGATTATCATGATTATTGTTCGTAACGTTTGTAACAACTTGTCAAGAGATCTCAGATATCGTATACTCATGTCTCAACGCAACCAACGCCGTTGGCCGCTACCGGCTATGCCTCGCTCTATCACATGATCTATCCATTTATCTATATCTATCTATCCATCTATCTATGTATGATTCGATTTATCCATATGATAGTAAAACGATCTAATATCGACGTGATATAGCTCTTACTGAAGTCTGAAGTCGTTTTGGATTGCCGTAATTGTTTCTGTCCTCAGTTACGAAAAACGCTCGATGACGGCGACCACGTTACAAATGAAGACCGTGGTTGCGATATGTCCGACAGCTGTGGTTAGAATGCGGAGGCTTTGATGTCGCCTATATCTTTTGTCGGCTTTAAAGTCGCCTGCCCGTCGACTTGAACAAAATGATCCAACAAAGGTTTTGAAATGGGAACAAGGTGCTAAATGAGAGCTACATAACGAACCACCGTTCTCGCCTCATGTGCATCGCTATGGTGCTATATTATTTCGATGCTCCTCCAAGCAAGCCAAAAAATAGGGTGCAGTATCAACCTCCAGCGCATGGACGGATAGATGTCGTCCAAATTCAACTAATTGTCATTTACAGCAAAAGAGCTCGTTGTGTCTTACACTCAGTCGTCAGCTGCTCTTACATCTACTCTCTAGCTATTTATCTTCACACACACACACACAACACACATATATATATATATTTATCTTCACATACATATATATATATAGATATATATATATATATATATATATTATATATAGATATAGATATATATTTATCTTCACATACATATATATATATATATATATATACATATATATGTATACCTATATATAAATACCTATATATAAATCGATCTATCTTAGTTACTTGTCAGGACTAGCCTCATTGATTGCATTCTTTGTCACCTCCGAAGCTGTTTCGTATCGAGCGTTTGTGGCTTGCTGCGCAATAGGGAGGCAAAGAAATAGGGAGGCAAAGGAACAACAGGCAAGAAAAAGAAACCAACCAGGATGGCCAGCCTGCTCTCTGCGGTGGTCACTCACCACCGGCCAGACAGACAGAGAGAGAGAGCTTCGGCAGCGCGATTAACGCGCCAAGCCAACGACCACCTGCTAGAATGAAGACCAATAACCTTTCTCGGCTATTACCCTTAAGGATGTGTCTCCCGCTATCCTTCTCCAGCGTCTTCGTTTTGCCCCCATTTCTCTCTCTCTCTCTCTCGGTATATCTGTACTTGTCAGCCGCATCCGCACAAGGCCTTCACGAATCAGGGTCGTAGGCGGTTAAACGTGACATCTGTTTTCCTTGGCTGTAAGCACTTCTTTCTTATGTGTCAGTCTTCCCCCCCTCTCTCTCTCTCTCTCTCAGTATATATCCTCTATCTTTCCTTTACTATCCCCCGTTGTCATTCGTTCTTGCTCTATCTTAAACCCCACTTCGTTCTGCCATTCGCCGATCTTTGCACTGCTGTTGCTGCTCTGGCTGCAGTTAGTCTGGCTGATGCTGCTACTGCTGCATCCGCTAAACCCCTGACCCTCCGAGCGCTGGCTATGTTCGTGGTGGGCGCCTACGCCCTATTCCCCCGTAGCTCTCGATCCTGGCATAGGCGCGGGGGAGAGAGGGGAGGTGAAGAGGTGAAACGGCGCTTGCGGCTGCCACGGGGGTCGGTCTCGAGGGGGGCAAAACCACACACAAACAACAACAACAACAGACAGAGACGAACAGGACGGAAGGATCCTGTCCTGCCTGCCCTGTTTGGCGACAACCCCCCCCCCCCGTCGTCCTTGATTGATGGCTCACCACGCCACCAAGCCGTTACCACCTCTACCGCTTCTACCGTTGATATGGCAGTTGGACATTCGTTGGAACGTAGTTCGTAGTCGGGCCGACGACGTCGAACTGCGTCGTCTTGATGCGGCTCTTCCACGATGCCGCAGCCTCCGTTGCCGCCGCCGTTATCGCGTACACCGCTCCAGGGACGACCACCGCCCTGCTCGTACAGTGCTTTCGTCGCAAGGCATGCTGCAGCTGCTCCTCATGGCGTGACATTGGCGTTGACTTGGCGTTGATCGCGCGCGCGCGATCTAGAGATGTGTGTTTTGTCGGACACAAATGTCCATATACAATTAGAGATTGGTCACGTATTTATTCATCTTCATTGATTTCATCATGTATTTATTAATGTTGAACAATGAATCATTTGTTTCGATCATTTATTCGATTGGTTCTATTATGCGGGAGTTTGTCTATTTGTTTATTATCCAAATCTCGCTGCTGGTCGCATCGATGCGGTGTTGGCGCTGCTTTTCTGCTCTCCGTTTGCTCTGTTTATTCAGCGTGACCGTGGCTGGTCTTCTGAGAGACATGCAACGTCTGGTTAAGAATTGAGTTGAGATTTGATCGTCTCACCGCTCAGCATGTAGTGTTGCTGATCGCGCAACGCATTGCCACTTCTCTGAGGACTACTCTAGACAGTACATACAGCCGCTTCATATAAGACCAAGTGACCACGAAAACTAAATGAATGATATAGAGCTGCCCTGAGTATGGTTGACAGAGAGTCAAATGTGACGCGCTTCGGGTTTCTGAGATGAAACCTTCAATTGTAATTACTGTTACAATAAACTCTACTAAAAAAAAGACCAAGTGGTCTTCTTGGTATCTTCCGAGTATCATGGGGACGAGACAGTGCTACGTATGTTAAGCGTGCTAACGACATCCTTCTTGAATTCCATTCACCCAGCTAGCTGTGTGGTGTACGGCGTTTGGTCAGCAATCAGTGAATTCGTTGACGTTCGCTACGGCACTGCAGTCCGCACTTTTCGCGGATCTACGCAGCATACGCATCTCTACGGGCCTATTTGCCTTCCAGGCTGAACCGCAACTGAACGGACGGTTTTGACTGTACGAAGGAACGTTCACATTGATTTGGCCCGGGCTGAGTGCCGCGACTGCATGTACATACAAGAGGCGCTCGGCAGTGACGCAGCGGGGAAACACGCACCAAGCAGACAAGTTATCATCGAGAACCTAAGGGAGGTAGCTGCTACTCGAGTCGCAGCTAAGTTCAACGCATCGTGCTTCATGCTGGCAAGCAATCGTACTAGATCGCACGCATGGCCATTGGCTGCTTCTGACGACGTACGCACAGTTGTTCACCATTGCTCGGAGTAGTTCTCGTGCGACTAATTGTACAAAGATGGGTAGACATCATTGAGATGGCAAGCTACGTACGTATGGTAACTGCTGCTTGTCAACATGTCGCTTGTATCGTAGAGACAACAGAAACAGCAATAACAACAGCAGGAGCGGCGTAGCACAACAACAACAACAACCATGAAAACAAGAAGCACACTATTAATATTGGCGAGCAGAACAACAGGAGCACCAGCAACAATAACAACAACAATAACACACAACTCCAGCGCATCTTACAAATGAGCAATAAACAAGAGGCACAAAAGTAGTCAAATGTTTTGTAGAACGCACCACGAACGCAGTAGCGTGAGGAGCGTGGGAGCAACAGAAGGGAACTTGAAACCCCCACCAAGGTTGATGGCTAGAATAATAAGGAAGGGTGGCGGGTTGTGAATCTCATTATATATATATATATATATATATATATATATATATATATATATATATATATATATATATATATATATATATATATATATATATATCAAGCGTTTCTGACTCATATGCTGTAAACATTCGAAGCCGAGGTCATACTCAATTAAAGCTGTTTTTTGCTTAGTCGCTCCCCTTTCCGCCATTCGGCAGTACAAGATGCTTTCTATGTACGGCACAAGGGCGAGCGCCAAGGGGGAAAGAGGCAGATGCAGGATAAAGATATGAGGTTGCTGGGCTATTGTTGTTGTTGCTGTTGTGGTTCTACGGAGAACTCATTAACACTCATTAGCAGCTAACTAGACGTAGACTAGGCAAACGTCTCCAGCTAACGAACATGCATTATTGGTGCTCTTATTGTTGTTCTCATTCGTATGGTCATTGTGGTTGCTATGCTACGACTTACTATACAACGATAATGATGGTGGTGGAAATAATAATAATAATAATAATAATAATAATAATAATAATAATAATAATAATAATAATAATAATAATTATTATTATTATTAATATTATTATTATTATTATTATTATTATTATTATTATTCAATGTATTCCCATGATTAGTGGAGGGGGCGGAGACGAATGAATTGACAACTATTTCACAACATTTAATCGCCACACACACTTAAGCGTGATGCGATGCGCTGACGCGAACTCGACAACTTAACGTCGTGGTCTCGACGTCGCATTACGATCGTTCAATTCGGCGATTTGTCCATGGTGAAAATGAGTAACTGAATGAATGGATCATAACTTCAAGCGCTAAACTTCGTTAAATGGCTGTGAGCTACGCTAGCTAGACGAACTGTTACCGCGTCGATGTGAGAGTTGAAAGCTTGATCATAATAGAAGATAACGAAACGGTTGTTGTCAACGGCGCCGGCGGCGATGACAGGAAGGGAGGCCGGGAGGGTGGGAGAAGACGGACAAGGAAGAGGTTATACGGAACAGAAACATTAGGTAGTTACAGTAAGCAAGTTAGGTAAGTTGGGTGCGTGCGAAACGAGAACAGCAGAGGAAGAAAGACTGCGGCTACTCTAGTAATGGCAGCCGGCGATAGTACCGTGTTAGTAGACGTGTAGTAGTGGTAATGGTTACCGTAATCATGTAATAATAATAATAGTAATAATAATAATCATCATAATAATAATGCTACTAATAATTAGATAATCCACTAGCATTTACTGTTTGATACATCGTGATGGTGGTGCTGCTGCTGGTGCTGCAGCAGCCAGACAACAGCATAATAATCGTTAAATAGTTACGCTAGCATTTACTGTTTGTTACATGCTACAGACAGCTTGATGAATATGGAGGATAATGATTAGACGATTTGATCCTATCCCTAACGACGACGACGACGATGACGCGACGACGCGTTCCATCATTTATGATACGTAACGTGAGTTGTAGCGTGATTATTGATGCGCATAGATCGAAGACGACGCGATTCATTAAAATGTACGTTGCCAGCAACCGCTGAGGTGATTAACGAGAGGACGCCTTAATTGCCACGGACTTGGGACCGTTAAGTCAGCGACGCCGTACGTACGGCATTGCGGCGTCAACCGACGAAAAACCCCGCTACGAAGTCTCCGCCGGCCGCCAGCCGCCCGACCGGCGTCACCTAAACGTGAAGGACCGCGGCGTGTCGACGTGCAAAAACGACGATAGAATGCCCGCTCAGCGTGTCACGTCCGGCCACGTGCGGACAATCGGGCAAAGCCCGACGGGATTCTTCTGCAGATGATAATGATGGTGATGATGATGATGGTGATAAGCCGAAGGAAAGGATCGGAAGGAATCATTCGATACCATGAATCATCGGGAGCGATCGGGAGCATCGCGGAGACTTCTCCGCAACAAGCAGTACAGCACATACAGCAAGAAGCTGGTGGTACATACAGCAAGCCCAGTGCAGTGATATGCACCAATCACCGAACGAAGTGTGTGAACGTGATGGTCGTCAAGAACCTCGTCGGTGCTCATCCTGTCTCGGCAAGTGCCGACAACAAGGAATCTCAGTCTGCGACGGCCCCCACAGCTGAAGCACAAACGAAAGAGACAGAGAGAGAGAGAGAGAGAGAGAGAGAGCGGGAGAGAGAGAAAACGCGAGACCATCTATCGCGGACAATCGGAACCGCCGTCGAAATAGTACAGCACATACGTTGCTTACGGCAGCGCCCGAACCTCAACACAGCTAGAAACGCGTCCGTAAAAATCAGAAAGAAGACGGCCGAAGTCGAAAGACAATGAAGTCGCTGACAAACGAATCTGTCATTATTCAATCATCTGTTCAATCATCATCAGCAGCAGCAGCCGAAACAGCAGCAGCAACAGCAACCGCAGCAAGCCTGTAGCATAGTAGTCTTGCGTAGATATGATAGATAGGTAACGGGGAGATCAGAAGAAATCAATTAATCAATCAATCGAGGGTTGGGTTGTCAAATGGGTGACATAACCACCTCAATGGGGGTTGGGACCGGATGAAATGACGGTGCCGAAGACGGCGGCGGCAGCGCATAATTTACCCGCTTGCCCCAAGAAGTGATAGAAGGTCATATGAAATCTCAATTCCTGGCGCCGTCAGCGTAGCATTGAAATGAATGAACAAAAAAAAACAGGAAGGGGAAACACGAGGGAGACAACATATTGACGAAGGGCACAGTGGACAGTGGGCAGGGAAACAAATGTTGATAAAAATAGTTAAATCACTTGTGACGTAGTTAGAATACGCGAGGAGAACTGCAAACAAACAGAACTACTGGCAATAGAGCCAGAGAGAGAGAATGTTAAAGCGAACAAGCGTGAACGAGAGCAAAAGCAACTTGTACGAGCGAAAGCGACTTGAGAAAATGTGAGCGCGAAACTTAGAGAACAAACCAGAATTAAAACGTATACAGAACTGCAGAGACGAGAGACGAAACGCTGTATGTAATTAAAAAAAAAAGGAAATAAAACTTATCTATTAAAATAACAATAATAACAAGGAGCGCTTTGGTGAACTTATTCTAGTTGTACGACAATATAGGTAGATCGACAATCAGAAAACGCTCATATTCATGCTTATATAAATCTATATATACTTTTGGTAAACCTAGGTAGTCCTTCTCGCTAGTACCTGGTGGTTGGAATAATAAACTGAAAATAGACAGAGCTATATATATATATATATATAAAGTATCTTTGTTTATAGCATAAAGGGTTTGAATCAATTCATACAAGGTGTCAACATATTTTGAGAGCTGCATGCTCATACCAGGAGACAAAAAGGCGGTATGTTCTTCGTACATTGATTTCTGAGTTTGTTTGTCCCGGGGATAAATAAAAAACTGTCCCAGAAATTCGAGTATGTACGTAGTGCCCATTTATTACACTAGTTGAACAGAGAGTTAATAACAACAGCAGCGGCATAAATGGTCAGCGCAGACGTTCTAGGAATTACTTTAGTTCATTTTCTAAATTTAGCCAGGTAAGGTTCTCAGATCGGCGTGAAGTACATGAGCTTACGAAAAACATCCCACCTATCAAAGCGAAGATAGACGCCAGATAGCTTGACATAAAGCAACTATATATATATATATATATATATATGTATATATATATATCAAGTTTAGCTAGGAAATCCCTTGATATCTGCTTGGAACATAAGAATTTTTGTATACCACACTGCACAAAATTCTCTTTAATGAAGTCATGATTACTCTTCCAAAGCATACATTACCTTGCGCCCGCAAACTGCTCATTCACACTCTCGATTCGGCCGCGCTAGCGTACGGACGTGTTTTGTAAGTGCTCCGTGGCAAAGGGTGATAGGGGAAGCCAGCCGGCTCGGGGCCAAACGCAACCACTACCTTCCGATACCTCTGGTCAGCACCGAGTTCTACTCATTCGCGACAGCAACAACTACTAGGGTGAGAAATTTTCAATTCCGTAGTTTCGAATTATTAGCATAGCAGGCAGCATTTCGAACGACACGTGCGACAATCCGAACGCCGTGACGTGCAGATTTGAACCACCGCCGCGTATAACAATCCGAAGCACCGCCGCGTGCAGCAACTCGATCGGAGTAATGCGCGCTACAACTCATTAGCGGAGACACGCTCAAAATTTAAACGTTACGACACGGCGTGAGACCGACCGAATAGCAAGTAAGGGTAAAACGACCACAATAGCACACTGAAAAACGGGAATATCACGGGAGCGTGGACACAGATCAAAACCTATTGGGCCCGATAGGTGAAACCCCTCAGGAACTCGCGCGTCTACTAGTCCTGAGAGCAGGAGGAACCTTCTCTAACTAGCTATATAGGGAGGGACTTACAGCGTTTACTGATGTCAGTGACTGGCCTAGGAAAAACTAGTCAGCAGACACCGGACTAAATATACGTGAAAGCTGCCGCTATAGATCGCTTGAAGTAGATTTAATCCCCTCTAGAACGAAGGAACATTTCGTCGAAACAAATACCGACCCATCCGAATTATGGGTCGGTAATTTCTCTTCCAACCGCCACAGGGAATTCGAAACTTCAGAGATACAAGGCGCATCATCATCATCGAAACACTACGGGTGCACCATGATGCACAGGAGCACTGTGATGTTTCACCACGTGCGACAATGCGCCCGTGTCCCCACACGTCATTTTGTCATGCCAAAATTACTCTACTAAACTAAAGTACCAAATTGTCGACCCGACCATCTCCCCGTCTTCTCCGTCGCCTGGCTCATGCGACTATTCTATCCACTTGGAAACCTCTGGAAGTATCTCTTCGGAAAGAACTATGTAATAGCAACAATAATATATGATGATATAGGCCGTAGACGGGGACTATCTTGGGCTTGGGTACGCGACGACGCTTTCATTCAACAAGGAGCGGCCTGCATCTAACGGGCTGTATTAAACTAAAAACTGTCTCTTTTCTCATCTCTATGTTCCATTGCTCGCTCGATCGTCGAGCAACGTCGCGACTTCGGCTTTGCCCTGCAACGATCTCCTTGCCGAGGATACCACCAAGTTTCTCGTCGATCAGCCGGCGACAGGACAAAAAAGGGTTCATCTGCGGCAAGTCAGGTTGGTGGCGAGGTTTTTGTATTCGGCTTGCGTGTCGTAGCAGGAAAGTTAGTCATTAGTTAATTTGCTAGACGGCACCACGCTTGTATGGGTTTTTTTTGTGTGTGTGTGGATATAGCTAGGTGCGCATCGAGACGTCTTCTTTATTTCCCTGCGTATTTCCTTCTTGAGCTCGGCGCAGCGCAACGACCCTGCCTGTGAGGTCATTTCACTCAATAGTAGCAGTCTGCTACACCCTAATAATAGTCATTTGAAAATAGAAGCTATTTCTATTTTAAGTAATTTCTATTAATCAGCTAGCTTGATGTCATCAATTGGCATTAGACTGCGTACATGATCGAGACAGAAACAAGACAAGTTGTTGTGAAACTGTTGTTCAACAACCAAGAAAACAAGATGCAATGAGCTGAATTAATGTGATCCAATCATTGGACATCTGCCATGTATGCTGAACTTTTCATACGCTCGGTTTGAACTACAGCTCGGCACAATCTTACGTCCTTAAAGTCACTTTGTTTATATTTGGTGTTCGAATGTGTGCGTGCCGGCACAATAGTTAAAGTACGTATGTGCAGAGTAGCTAGTATTCCGAAGCTGTAACAGAGCCGTTCGACTGCAGATATTGCAAAAATACTTGAAATTAGCCAGATAACTGTGTAACAAACTGCTACTAAGTTGTAAAATCGCAGTGATAGCCATCTGACCGGACCACACTCTTTGTATAGACTATAAAACTTGTTGAGCAAGCTCCTTCACATATCAATTGATAGCATATCAAAGGAAACAAATGTCTCTCATTTTATAACGTGTAAAGATATTTTATTCCAGCACGTCTTCGGTAGCTACACACTGTGCCCCTCGTTTGGGCAACTTGTGAATTCCTCACCAAAAGAAGTCCGTATCTTTAAAGGCAAACCAATCACCTACCCATTTTCGAACGTTTTCGTACGAAGTAAATGTTTGCTAAGCCAGAGCGTGCAGCAATGCTAACATATGATAATCCGGTGAGCCAGTCTGGTGAATTTGCGGAGTGCAAAAGGGTTGCCCACTGAAAATTCTTTATAAGTGTTTTCCATTGTCCAGTAGAGTTTGCAGTTCGGTGTCCTCAAACTTTATTTGGCGATTTTCCGCGTGCTTTGACGTTCAGTTCGAAATTGCCACTGTTGAACTTTTAAACCACTCAAAACACTTCGATCTACAGAGAGCATTCTCGCCGTAACAAGCATTTCAAGCAATTCGGTTGCAGAGTTTTTCAAATTTTAACAGAAAATGAGAAATCCCCCCAAATTGGTAATCTTTGGCATAAAGTTCAACATAGTCAACGCTCTCGAAAATTTGTAGGTGAGGCTTTGCTCGTGGAACAGTGAGCTAGACACTCCGACAGCAGAACTGCGTCATTGCCGCTATCGGCTGCTAGCTACAACGATAACAGCGCCCTCTATCTACATAATCCGGTTTTATATGCATAGACCTAGTATATATATATATATATATATAGCAGCTGGAAAATCTAGAGAGTTCATAATTGCTAAGGAGTCAGGTAGGTGTGTCCGTTGTTATCGCTGTCATTTTTTACGTACTTAGAGAGAATAGAGCAAAGGATAAGTAGCGTGGGCTTAGGATGGCAGATACGGCATTAGCGATATTCAACAAATGTTGAATGCATGAGGAGAAGCAGCAGAGGAAGTGAAGTGGATATGGTGTTTAATGTAAAAATAAGCGCAATTTTAGTGCTTAATGGGGTCGGGGGGATGAAAGCTTATACTAGAGGGGAGGGAATCGAACTATCTGAGTCAGTACAAGCATCTTGGGGTGAAAGTGACTACAGGGGATAATTATTTAGAGGAAGAAGAGCTTTTTTGGAGGAAAAGGCTGAACGAGGAAGAAATGCCGTCAGGTGTCATGGCCTCTGAGGGTTAAATAAATATATAGTAACAAGGAATAAATAGAGGGCCATCTATGTACTCAGATTGACTTTTGCTAGTGCCTCTCTAGTCTACAGCGCGGGGTTGAGAATATAGTTAGAAACAATACAAAAACTAGTGAACAAGAAAGTGGTAATATTTCACCAAAACAACGCGCGATTCTATGTGAGTAACGCCGTTTACCTTCGAATGGCAAAAACACGTTGCACTTAGTCTCTACGGCGTGCTTTGATAGCGTAAATCTGGTCGTGTTTGTGCTGTGTGCGATTATACAAAGCGTTCTGGCGATGGATTCGAATTCCAAAAAGTCTAATCACACAATTTAGTAAGAATGTGTGATTGATTTTGAATTTCTGCTCCCAAAATTTAAATGGAAATGTTGTGCCTTCGACCTAACCTCGGACGGTCAGCAGGGTGGTTTGACGTACTTATTAAAGATGATTTTAAACCTAATCTAAATCATCTAGAGACCTTAGATGTTGCAAACCGGTGTGCTTAATGATACAAAAACAATACAATTTGGCAATGTCTTCTTGTATGTTTCCACACCAATACTAAAACTTAGCAGACATATATATATATATATATATATATATATATATCCTGCACGAGAACTTGAAGATGAAAAAGCTCAGAGCAAAATGGGTGCCGCATTTGCTCAACAAAGGCCAAAAAGACGCGCCTGTTTCCGCTTCACAGCGAAATTTGGCCAAGATGTCGAAAAATCCGTCGGATTTTTGGCGCAGATTCGTGACCGACGAAAGTTGGGTCCATCACTACACTCCCGAGACCCAAGAAGCATCTCGCCAATGGTGTGCACGTGGTGAAACCTCCTAAGAGGATGCAGGACAACGGCATCGGCCGAAAAAGATGATGGCTACGGTTTTTTGGGACCAACGTGGAATAATTCTGGTCGACTACCTTGAGAGCGGTAAAACGATCACGGGCGAATATTATGCAAGACTGTTGGACTGCCTGAAGCAACTCATCGTGAAACGGCCCGCTTTGCAGAAGAAGGTTGTCCTGTTTCACCAGGACAATGCTCCTGCACACAGGTTGCGGCAAGCATCGGCAAAACTGGCCCAACTGAGGTTCGAACTTATTGAACAACCTTTCCTATTCTCCAGATCTGGCCCTCTCTGATTATTTCCTCTTCGGACATTTGAAGAATAGTCTCGGTGGAAAGCGTTTTTCAACAATGAAGAGGTTAAGGCTGCTGTCAATGCCTATTTTCAGTCTGAAGACGCGGAATTCTACTCAAGAGGTATAAATGCTCTGAAATCTCGGTAGGGAAAAGTGTATTGAGCTTCTCGGGGAGTATATCGAATAAGAAAAAAATTAAAAACAAGATTTGGAAAAGTCTTGGTTTTCATTTTAAGAACTTGTTGAACTACCTGTATATATATACAGTGTGTATCCATTTTTTTGTCTTAAATCGATAGTACGAATTGTAGAGCAAATGTTTTTTTCCAATGAAACATGGGTCTAAGAATTCTTGTTTCGGGAATGAGAATGAAATTACTACAATTTGTGACACTGGTGTTTTTGCCCGATATAGAGGCATACAATGTGCTGTTGCGAGACAACCAGTAGTCGCAGGGTAATGATTTTGAGGTATTTGGCGTGCAAGCTAATAATGAACTTAATTTTTGGCGAATTCTCTTCTAAGAGACCATGCCGCATCTTCTGACCGGCCTTATACATATGTCAGAAGAAGCAGAATTTTCTCACGAGGACGAGGTCAACTAGACGGACTGGTTGTCTCGCAACAGCACGTTTTATGCTCGTATGTCGGGCAAAAACACCAGTGTCACAAATTGTAGTAATTTCACTCTCATTCCAAAACAAGACTTCTCAGAGACCATGTTCCATTGGAGAAAGCATTTGCTTTAACGAGCTCTACAATTCGTACTAAAAATGTTGATAAACCCTGTATATATATATATATTCTTATTTGTTGTTAGTATTAGTTACCTCGAAACTTAAGTATGAGTTAACTTCGTTAAAATAAGCTTTTTTGGAATGGGAAACAAAAATGTTTTATTTCAATAAAAAAATCAATAATTTTGTTACAATGATATAGCTAACATAAACATAATAAATGATGTAGCTAACATAAACATCATAAAATATGTAGCTAACATAAACAATAACACGTATACACTAGGTTCATAGCGCATAGCCTTTCACGAGGAGTATGAGTTGTGCACCTACCGGTTCTGTCTGCAGAGGTGTACCAAGTACCATGCAGTAAAATGTACAGCACTGGATCAAAAATCGTTGCACTGAAGTTCTTTTGCCGGAAGCGTGAAGAAGATAAATCATTATGAATAAGCGTTTTCGAACTGCATATTATACTCAATTGAGTGAAATAAATGTACATCAATCAGTGTGCAAAAAAAACTAACTTAAAATGTGTATATATTGCAAGAGAACAAATGGTTCAATTCAGATACAATTCAACTACCATACCGGTGTGCTTGGAAGAAGGACATCATTCACAAATGTTGGCTAACGGAAGGTAAGTCGTTGTATTGAATTGAAGTTAGCAGCAATGCGTGGTGTTAGATCCGGCTGGTGTATTAAGCTGTCAGATAAAGCCAAAGAAGCTACGCTACTAAGATAGGGAGAAACGTTTCACTATAGTGCGCCTGTTAATTTCAAGCGCAAGTGAAATACTGACGCGGTACTGACGCAATAGCATGTTCTCGGAAAACAAATCATTGTACGTTGATACAGTTGCCGCACACCGCATATCATCGCAATACATAGCGATGATCGTAGCGAGGACGAGCCTAACAGCGCCACCAGTAAGTTCAAGGGTTTGAGTCACCGCACACTGGAGAATTCTGTGCCTTGCAAACGAGTAATCAAACTAATTGAGCACTATCAGCGCCGCACACAGCAGCGAAATAAATAGCAACTTATAGCAAAGAGAGGCGAATGGAGACGACGAATGAAGTTAAACACCGTAGTCTGTGGGGAGAGAAAGAAGCAGAAGAATAAGAAGGAGAAGAAGACGAAAAATAATAATCATAATAATCATACTAATAATAATATGTTAATTATGATGATGAAGAAGAAAAGGCATACAATAGGGCATACGAAGAGAATACGAAGCAAAACATCTGTTGTGTCGAGCCAGGCAGCGCGGTCCACTCGAGAATCCTCGGCGGTAGTGGTACCGCCGAGGTAGCGGTGAGCGGTAGAAGCGAGCGAGCGAGCGTTTTCGATCAGGCCGTGGCCAGGTTTTAATCAGTCAAAATTGGATAAAAAGCCACCACACGCTACCTACCTCAATGACGTTGCCGTCGATTCGCCAACGACGGTGAGTCGTCGTAAGCAGCGCAGCGTGGCTGCCATCCTGTCTCCCGCCACCGCTGTGCCACCACAGCGCCCCCCTCTCGCATCGCCCAGATCTGGGCATGAGTCTCGGCTGAGCGCGCGAGGTGTCGTCACCTTGCTGCTCTGCGATACAACAGACAGCAGCTACCTAAGCAGCAAAAAAAACGGCTAGCTGGCGATGATGATTATGCGTTCGCGTAAGATTACGCGCCAGCACCAACCCAACCATCAGGCTCGGCCAGCAGGCCATTATCGGATAGCGGGCGGATTCGTTCGCTCAGAGAACAGCAACAATCACATCATTACCATCATCATCATCATAGTGCCGCAGCAGCAGCAGCAACAGCGGCAGCGGTGTTGCATGACTGCGGAGCCTGCCTTGGTCGTCGGTGGTTTCCGTCGATTCTTACTGATTTCGACTTCCAATGCCTCTCCTTTCCACCGATGGGAGTTGTTCTGCCCTCCCTGTCCTGGCCCTGCGCTCTGCCCTGCCCTGATGCACCCCCGGGCACCCCTTGCCCGGGGAATCAGGACAGGACAGAGAGAAAGGCCTCCTTGCGCTCCTCCCCCCACGCTCCTCCCCCCACGCTCACACCCCCGCCGCTCCAGCGGCGCAACAGAATAAAGGCGCGAATAGATAGGCAAAAAGGCTGACGCTTTGTCACTGTCCTCCGTGTGGGGTTGTCAACGTTCTCCCGAAGGACACTTTACTTGACGACGACGACGTATGATCGACAGTCACCGACCGACCGACCAACCAACCAACCGACCGACCAGCTGACTACAGCGGGCTGCCGTTCTGATTACGTCCACAAGAACCGCCAGCAAACGGGAGAGCGGGTGTACTGACTGCGTTAACTGCCACGACAGCTACCACTACGTTTACTACGAGAACAACTCCTTCCTCGTCCTCCTTCGCCTGCTTCTGCTAGCTCAGGACGCCCAGTACACTCGACGACGCAGGCCGTGCTTGACGACTACGTCCACCAAGAGGGCGGGGAAGGGGATTCCCACGTAACATACATACATCCATACATGCACTTATGCATGCATACGTACATATGAACGTTCGAGCATACATCCGTATACACGTACGTACACTTGCATGCATAGCCAATAGCCGCGTGCAGTTAGCTAAAGCTTCGTTAGCCCCCGTCCTGTCCGTGATAAGTGCATCGCGATTGTATTGCGCGTCCTCTGGTCTCCTGCCGATTCTGCCTGACAGTCCGCCAAATTCATTCTTTGCTTCATTCATTCACTCATTGGTCCCTACGGATGTCGATGTCGTCGACGAATCCGGGTGTGGGCGCTGCCGAAGGAAAGCGGCTGACCAAGTCCCGTCGCATTTGGTAATTTCCTAGCTCTTCTTAGCATCTTCTCTTTATTTTCTGCGTCTTTCTTGGTGGTGAGACAGCAGAGGAGCGGACAACACTCCACTTAAAAAACGATTTTCTTCCACTTGCCGAGATTCCTGCAGATAGATAGGTGCTGACAGACCGAGAAACGCGGGTCTCCTGTGCATACTGAATCAATAGTGCTGGTTCAGTAGTTTTGGCTTTCGTCAGCCTTCAATAGCCAATAATCCAGCCGGCCGTCATATATAATAATAATAATAATATTATGGTCTATTCATAGTGTTAGGCCACGAAGGCCGTCGTCTTAGGTAAACCCCATTTTACTTGTAATTCCTGTGTCATTAGAGCCCCCCCTTCTAATATATGAACTATTCTATTCCTACAAGAGTTAGCTAACCCCAACATAATAATAATAATAATAAGATCGATTAAGACATTAAGACTAAACATTAATTAAATTGGGAGTACTTCTCTAATTCTAGGTGTTCCTAGCACTCTCTTCTAAGGTGTTCCTAGCATTCAGAACGCATTGGCGGAATTGAAATATGCTTACCGGAGCACCTATAATATGCTACAAGTGTTTAAAGCTTGGTCACATTGCCGCAAACGGCCGTAACAATCAAAACGTCTGAACAGTGCATACAATTTAGACACCTCTGCGACTGCACATACGTAGCCAGATGCGTGAATTGCAAGGGACCACTGCTACATGCCCACTCTAAGTATGTAAAATTGAAGAAGAAACTCTTTGAGAATGCCGGCATATGTAACAGGTCCCCGGGGAGCTTCCGAACGAACTTATTTGAAAGTGTTTGATTCTGCTGAATCCAACTCTTGCTCTCTGACAATCAGGAAGTGCCTCGGTCTCCGCGTGTCACCTGGGCCACACCAGGGTACGGCTTTTATTGTTCGGTCATTGGCCGTTGAGACGTCGTCAGGCCTGAAGTGTGTGTCGAAGAAATGCCACGGAACTCTGAGCTGAGCTTTGGCGGGGGGGGGGGGGGAGGGAGGGTACGGATTCAGGGGGGTTTAGTTGCCGGCAGTTGTCAGCAACGCAGATGCATTATGCATTCCCGAAACCTCCCATTAAAAAGGAGCCTAAAATGCGAGTTAACCTGTCAAGTGTTAGATCCATTTCGAAAAACAACAGCTTAAACCGGCCAGAAAGTGCCTCACGAAATCATACAATATAAAACTAAGCTCTAGGCTCTCTACACGGGCTGCTTCATCGACGGAGTCACTTTTTATTTCGTCTTTGAAAACCTAGTATGAGGGTACATAAAATCGTTTGTTCAAAGCTGCAAGCTGTTTGAATAAATTGGGTGCACTTTGCCCGCTTTTAACATGTTTTCAGCGCCAAACCCTAGCTCGAGTAAGCTTGGTGGCAGACTTGGCATCTACATGCGCTCGACTTGCAGAGTTTTGTCCTCACTCGCGAGCAATGTACAAGCCGTACGTATGTATATAAATAAAACTGATTTTAACAGCTACATCATCGGCCTCCGTTCGAGCAGTATAGTCCATGAATAATCCTCTCTCAATATTCTGGACCGAGGTGTTACCTAGAGGCGCATACTTCTATGCCCAATCATAGGCGAGTCTAAGTTCAACCTAATTGCAGAATGTTGCATCATCTAATTGAACCACTTTGCCGTGGCAAATTGCTCCAAAGAAGAGTCTAGAAAGAAGAGGAGCGTCGGCGTTTTGGCCTATCAGCCTACTGGACGCTTTGAGAAAATAGTAGAGAATGTCCTACCGTCTCAACAAGGAGAACGATGCCAAGGGAGCGCTTTCGGAGGCTCAGTTCAGAAACGTCGCTCTACGCTGGGAGCCTCTAAGGAGGGTACTGGAACGAGCGGGTGAGGAGACCGCGAAGATCCTCAAGACAAAGCGTTTCGTGCTCCTCATTCTCTGAATGTCAAAAAAATGTCTTAAACACAATGAACTGGAAAGTGGTTATGGGGCGATGAAGAAGAAGGGAATCTCCGCTTACCTCCGTCGGGTGATTTCATCCCACCTAGGTGAATGAGGTCACCAAGAGGGGGGCAGGAATACGAGGTTACAGCTGGAGTCCCACAAGGTTCGATCTTGGCCCGTGCTCTGGAATCTGGCTTACGACGGGGTGCTCGAAATAGATATCTCTCGAATAGGGTGGAGACGCTAGCGTACGCCGACGATCTATCTCGCACTCATGGTTACGGCTAGTGCCAAGTCAGTTCTAGAGAGCGCCGCCAATAAAGCGTTGACCCGTGTAAACGAGTAGACTGAAAGCCATTATGTTGAGCTAGCATCCGACAAGACAAGGCGATGTACCTAACAGACCGCAAGAGGGCATATAGGGTAAGACCCGTGATGGCGGACCACCCGGTAGAAATCAGAAAGGAGGCGAAGTATTTCGGGGTCGCCTTCGAT
>QVRM01004478.1:0-39764 GCA_003439945.1 Dermanyssus gallinae
GGGTAACTCAGTGGGTATAGGTCACTAGAATCTACCATCTCCCCACACAGTTTGCACTGAAACGGCTCGCAGCCGCTAGCGCCGATTCTAAGTGCTGACAGCATGCGGAAAGAGTTGGGATCCAGCATGGTGCCGAGCTGAGGCGAGGGAAAGGCTTTAAGCCAACCCCGACTGAAGTTATCTTGTGCCGCTGAGAATACGGCGCGGTCTCTCCGGGAAACAAGCTCGTCTAAGATTTCTCTGCTCTTTTTTTTGCTTTTGAGCTGATCTAGGTTATATTGGCTAGGATATTCTTCTAAAGGGCCCGGTTCTAGCATGGTTCTAATAGTGTCCCGTGCTTTACTGGTTATTATTATTATTATTATTATTATCAAAAAACGGGACTCATTATGTTAGCTATATGCATGTTTTGATCAATCTTCAAATGCACTGTGTCGTCCGTAATAACAGCTAAAATGTTGCCCGAAAAAAATATTAGTGAATGTTGACCCTCTTATAAGAAATTTTCAACAGCCGTTGCTGCTTAAGACATAAGTATTGTACATTCAATATATTCTATTTAACACAAGCAATTGCCGTGCTTTGCTCCTGACTTTGTCGTACAAGTGGTTTACGACGTTGAGTAATGAATGTTGGACACGTTTTAGACGTGACAAATTTTAATGTATATATACATATTATTAAAAGCAATATGATTTAGGCAAAAGACATGCCCAGCACATTTGCATTCATTGGGATGTGTCTATACACGTGCTTCTTCTAGAATGAAAGAACGACGCAATTTGCTAATAAATAACAACTCTCGCGACTTTATTTTCCAGGTTTCCACAAGAAAATCTAAAACAAAAGTCGACAATAATTGGACTAGCTATCTTAGCCATCTTAGCCAAAAATATTGTTTTCTTAAGCGCCACGGTTTTTTGGGTTTCCCCCGCTTTCTTCGTTTTCGTTTTGTAGAGAGATTTTGTCACGTAAGGCCTAGCCAGGGCCACCTGCAGCACGCAGAAGACGACAGAGAACAGCAGAGCGATGTAGAGGAACTTCATCTTGGCGAATCTGTTGGGCTAACGGCGTATTCTTCAGCGGGAGCAACTCGTTTGCCAGGCTGCAAGCAGCGCGTGCGCGTCAAGCAATGCAAGACTCACAAGCTAAAGTTCGCTGGGAGTGTCACCGAGATCCCGCTGAAAAACTGAAAAGCAGTGCAGCTCGTAGTAACAACACGACCGAAAGTTAAGGATGTCCGAAGACTGCTGAATCATCGCGTTCAAGCTTGCTCATCCAGAGATGACTTTGATTGCGGACGTCCTCGACCATTTATAGTGCTTCAGACTCAGCAGGGGTCCTGCAGAAATACCCTTTCCAAGCACGAGCTCGCCCATCTCTCTGCAGGGTGGGGGAGATGGAGAGGGCGATGTACATAGAATTGAGTCCCAGACTGCGGCCCATAGAATGCTGGCTAAACACAGCCGATGCAACCCGTTGGGCCCAGCAATCTCTAACCGTCACATGCTGCGATCCTTCATGATTTTCTAGTGCTTTCCGGCGGTAAATCCCTGACGTGTGTTTGTACTAGTTAGAAAAAGTGTATTGTGCTACAGATTAAAATGACGAAAACTATATTGACAGCTTTATATGTTATCTATCTTCACGGAGCGATTTTTATATCGACTGCCGCAAAATACCATTTGTCGGGGTTGTTAGTTGTCCTCAACTTTTCTGGACCAGCCTAAAATACGGTACATATTAATGCAGAGAGTTTTGACTCAAGTCAACTACGCTTCTAAACAAGAATTCGCCTCAAGAATAATTTACTTATTCTAGGCGATGCCGAAAACCGTCGTCTTAGCAATGATGTGGAGAAATTAAACCTACTTCGACAGAAGCTCTAACAAACCTACTGTCATTCTACGTCTGCGCGAAAATCGTCAACCATAGTTAATTATCACTCTCACTTAAAAACAAAACTTCTCAGAACCTATGTTCCATTTTTTTAAGGTTGTTACGTAAAGCTGCTCGTGTACAATTTTTAAGTGTCATGACCGATTTTTAAGCCACTCCGGCATTTACCTTGTCTCGAACCCAGACCTCCCGAATGCAAGGCAACGGCTTTTGTTCCTAAGCCATCTTGCTCGGTAAGTGTTTGCTCTAACGAGCTCTACAAATCCTTATATCGCTTTCGAAATATCTCTGTTACACCATATATATATATATATATATATATATATATATATATATATATATATATATATATATATATATATATATATATATATAATATATATCACGAACACGACGGCGTGCTTAGTTTCTGTATAGGAGAACTGGTTGTCTCGCAACAGCACATTGTGTGCTCCTATGTCGGGCAAAAACACCAGTGTCACAAATTGTAGAAATTTCACTCCCACTCCGAAGCAAGACTTCTCAGATCCCAAGTTCCATTGGAAAAAATATTTGCTTTAATAATCTCTACAGTTCCATGTATCGCTTTAAAAATCTTTCCGTCACACCCTATATATTTATTGAATTATTTGTTTTCTGCCTGTTGTTTTCAGATTGAAGTCTTTATGGTCTAGTATTTGATTCTCTCACTTCTTCAAATATGTCAGTAGACTGTTCTCGAAGTTGGTTTTGCCGCCAGATGAGGTTAAGATGGTACTCTGTCTCAATGCAATAGGTCGGCAATGGAAGCGCAATAGGTGACAAGGAAGCAACCCACGACGACAACGATGATGACTGTGACTCAGGAGACATGCCACATCGAGATGATCGGTAAGGTGCCTAAACGGAAATTGTTCGCAACATTAAATATCGGAGTTTATCAGAATGCCGAGCTGCGCGTTCTCTGAGATACTGGCTCGACATGTGACGTCATGAGTTACAACGAATTTCTCCGACTGAAAGCAGTGTTTGGAAATATGACAATTGACCATAATGATCGCGCTCCCTTGGAAGTGTATGGCAACTCCAAGGCGATTACGATGGGTTCAGTTGAAATTGTCGCATCATCAGCCACCGAACAAAAACAAGTAAAATTCCAGGTGATCGACAAAGTAGTCGAAACTCTCTCTCCGCAAACACATGTGAACCAAGATGCACGCCCAGTACAGCAGCCTCTAAGCCTTGGCAGACGCTACCGTGCGTCGCATTAAAGAACTGGAACAACAAAAATGATAGCGAAAATGAACTATCCGACTGAATGGCCATCGAATCTTGTGGCGGTGGACTGCCCTGGCCGAAAACTCAGGCTAGTACTCGACCCACACGCGTTAAATAAAGTCATCCAAAGACCAAGATACCGGATGCCGACACTCAACGATACTTTATACGGCCTAAACAAAACTAAGGTATTTTCGGTGCTCGAGATGGCTTCTATCAGATGGTCTTAAGTCCGGAAAGCCAAAACTACACAACATTCTGGACGCCAATCGGCGATACTGCATTGCCGGGTCCCCCATAGGGTCTCATCAGCACTCGAAGAATGTCAGAGACGTCAAGTACAAGCTTACGGCAGCATGAGAAATGTCTCAGCGGTAGCAGATGACACAATTGTATAGGGTGAAGGACACACAGCTCTCAAAGCAATCGAAGACCACAACAAGAACTTGCAGTCACTATTCCAACGCGCTCGAGAAGTTAGACTACGCTTTAATAGGGGCAAGCTCCGTATGGGTATGCCGCAAGTTAAATTCATGCGTCATGTCATAGACGGATAAGACGGATTAAAATTTAATGCCGATAAAATAAAAGCCATTAAAGAGATGACGGCACCAAATGACCAGCAGCAAGCAGCGTTCGTCACAATGAAGAAAAAGCTGACGGAAACACTGACACTCGCGTGCAAGAAGCCCGAATACTACATCTACGGGATGCCGATGGTCACAATACAGACATACCACAGACCAGTAGAAAGTATATTCGCCAAACGGCTCGACGCCTGCCCCTGTTTGCAACGAATGAGGGTAAATTTAATGAAGTTTGAACTCAGGGATAGGTATATATCTGGTAAGACGAACCTCGTAGCCGATGCATTAAGTAGACACCCCCTAAGAAGACTAAGTTTGAACCCGATGACGTGTGGAGAGTGGACCTCGAACAAATAGATCACAGCTCAACTAGTCATATCTATCACCCACGAGGGCGATCCAGGACGGTTGGCCTGCGCAAAACAAAAATAGACCTGTTAAAATCTTACAAAGGTGCTGTCTACCGAGTCGTTTCTCCACAGAGTCTGAGACCAGAGTTTCTCCGTCGGATGCATAAATCATATCTAGGATTAGGTGCGATGTGCCGTAGAGCTAAAAACACAGTGTTCTGGCCAAGGATAAGAACGACATGAAAAACTACGTAACTCGCTGTGCTGCCTTCCAGTCATTTCATATCAAACAACGAGCTGAGCCGCTAATGAACAAGCCGATTCCACAGAGACCGTGGCAGGACGCAATTGTTTGGCAGGGGTTACAGTACAGATCTGGTTACAGTGGATAGCTACAGTGATTACTTCGAGCTGGACGAGCTGAACGAGCTGTACAAAGATACCACTACCGCTCAGATCATCAAGAAAAAAAATTTGTCGCCACAAACGACCGGTGTGAGATACGCACCGACGCTGATGACGACGCTGGCTCGAGAATTCCAACTATTTTGTGCAGAGTGCCAATCAAAACACGTGACGAGTTTGCTCCATTACCGCCAGGCCAACGGTAAGGCCGAAAGCGCCCTCAAAATAGCAAAACAAAGAGTAAACAAGACGCGGCTAAACAACGAGAATCTGTACATGGCGTTACTGGAGTGGTGGTTGATTTTATATAAGGTGTCTAATTTTTATTTTGAGTTAAGTATGGGTTATTGACAACCACGGCTGTAGTATCTGGTCTCCATCGTAACAAAGCCCTAACATAAGCGTTTCTTGCTAAAAGCCAAGTGTGTTATTTAAAAATCGATTTGCCAAGAAGCGACATGACTTTAAGTGATTCCAAAGCGCGAGGTTAGTACGCCTTGGCAGCCGCAGCCACATCGTCTGGAATTTTCAAGTAGTTTTATTTAACTCCACTGTACATAAATTAGAAGACTTCTACAAGTTGTAGAAGAAGAAACAAACAAAAATATTTACACAGTATTTCCTAAACCAGACTAAAAACGACGACGAACATCCTTTAAATGCGATAGACGAGCGATAGACTCATGAAAACAAGGTTGCTTGCAATACGTAATTAAAATTTGTAGTAAGTAATATAATAATAATAATAATAATAATTTTTTTTCGTCTGCAAGCGCTAGCCGTGAGTGGACACGCTTACATCGAGTTCTCGCATAAAGCGGCTCTTTTTTGTGGAAATACTGTGCTGCCACCAGTGTGAAGTGCACGGAAGGTTCTTCCAGACACAGTGATCACCCTCAGAGTGTTGAAGTGAACAAAAAAGTTGCTCGGTTTGTCTTACCCGGCCTTATCGAAGTTGTAGTGGATACGCCTTCAAAAACTGAACGGATGCACCATCCCGAAGAGAATGTTGTGGACAAGACCACCTGTACCAGAGATGAGCCAAGCTTAGTGCGTGCACTGCCACCGAACATCTGCTTACAGGCAAGCAATTCTCGACCGGGGTCACCATATACGCCCCATCAAGGGTCGTCAATTACCCGGGTGAACGATATTGATTATTGTGACTATTCACCACAATTATCTCGCTCTTCATCACCTTTGTTGTGTTGCAAAGCCGGCAGACGATCAGGAGAGGATAGCAGCCACAGGTGCGGTGTCAAGTGTTACAGATCGAAGACGTCATCAACCGAAACAGTGGCAGCAAGAGAACGCCAGCGCCGAGAAGCAAGGCTAGCTGAGATGGTGGAGAGGGCGACTGACAACGACTTGACAGATGTAAACAGTGAGGATGACGATCAACCGTCCGAAACAGGTGACGACATGTCTCACGCTGCCGATGAGAGCGGAATGTGGAGTCACATCCCAACTCGACAAGAGAAAGCGACGAAAGTCGCCGCTAAAAAAGTAGCCAAGGAAATCGCCTCCGCGGCTACTCAAAGCATACGGAAGGAAATCCCTTGTACGGCTCTACCAGAATTAATTTTTCACTCTACTGATAACCCCGAAGCACTAAGACCGCTTAGTGTTTTTAAGATAACTGTAGAGCTCAGCAAGCTTTTTCCGGGAGCTAAGGCGCGAATGACAACGCAAGGGAAATTGGCAATTCGTCTCAAAGACCCAGCGCACACGGCAACAGCAAAAAAGCTAGACAGCATATGTGATGTGAAAATACAGCACTGCCCAGACACATCAGCATTCTGGGGCAGAATTAATAGAGTTAACCCTCAATTTACTGAGGAAGATATTTTAGATGGCCTCCGAGGTCAAGGTGTAGACGAAGTTAAAAGAGAAAAATATGCCATTGCCGCACGAGATAACCAGGGGAACACAATAAAGGCATGGAAAAATTCGGGCAGAGTGCGACTCCGTTTTGAAGCAATGCCAATCCCTGAAGTGCGCATGGCTAGTGAGGTATTTAAAGTGACATTATGTGCAGGGTCTCCGATGCAATGTTTAAGATGCCACAAATATGAACATAAAGCCACAGAATGTCAAAGACGAGGGGATCCCACATGCAGGAAATGTGGTTGTCCTGGACATGAAATGTGGGAATGCCAAAATAAGGCTCGTTGTGCCAATTGTGGAGGTGCTCACGCATCCAATGATAACAGTTGCGGCGTTAGAAAGATATACAAAGAAGCGGAACGTGTAAAGCTCTGCGAAAAAGTTTCTGGACGCCTTCCTGTATCAGACGATTTTCCATCGCTCATCAAAGCGACACAGAGTGCCAGCTCTGAGCCCGTTAAGGGAGACAAATCATACTCAGAACATCATACCAAACCAACCACTTTTAAAGCTCCCACACAAGTTTTACATAAAGATGGTAAGACTGTAATCTGTAATCTTCCACCACCCATTGCTTCCAAAACACGGTCTGACGCAACAAAAAAGAGTTCAGAAAAGACTCTTATGAAGTCACATGCACAAAAGAAGAACAGACCATCAAATGACTCTTCACATATTGTCATCGCGATCATAAAAATATAGAAGAAAATTAAACCCATGCTCTCAAATTGGCTAGATGCAAATCCAGTTATCACGGCTGTGCTGTCATATCTCGAATCCGAGACTGGGATTGCCTTTTTAAAGACTGTTCTGGACGGTACTGATGACCCACAGCTATCAGCATCGCCGGGAACGGCTGATCAGAGTTCCACGAAACATACTTTACATGACTAGCCAACAATACCTCAACACTCGAGACTCCATTGAAAACGATTCGGAAATGGCTTTACCCCTTTCCCAGACACCATATGTGTCCAGAACCACTGTGGCCAAGCTGTACGATCTTCTAAGGGTCTAAAAATTCATTTAACACGTAAACACCCCCTAGCCCCTAGTCGAAGCCCCCGTACGGATAATATTCCGGGACCGAGTAACCAAGTAACCAGTACATCTAACACCGATGCCCAACCCGACTCGAAATTATTAGTACAAGTTTTATCACATGCTCGCAGAAGTGTAAGACTTGCCAGAATCATACCCCGTGGGGCTAGAGAAATCTGTGCCACAGCATACACGACAGCATTAAGCAACTTTAACACAAAGCTCGATCTGCAAAGTTGGAATAATCTTATGATGCTTCCATCATTGATGTTTACACTACCTCGCCAAAGAGTTTAAGAGAAAACACAAACTAAAATCATTAAAAGTAATGTAGCACAAATAGAGTCACGAACGCTTCAAAGTCTCGCTGATTCGACCATACCTAGCACGACCGGCAAGAGGTTTCATTTCACACACGACCAACACAGCGTGCGCCAAGCAGAAATGAAATTAGCAGAGGGCGATATTCGCTCCGCTGCTCGGGCGCTACTGTCCTCAGACACATTGGCACCACACGATGAACATACCGAGTCTGAGCTACGGAGCAAACACCCAGGCACTCCACCCGGCTGTCAAGAACAGTTAGATTTTCTGCAACAGCCCGCCACCCTAGGCCTGGATAAAATTGAAGGGCCTATCGTTTTAGAGACCATTAGATCTTTCCCTTTTGCAAGTGGAGCCGGTTTAGACGGCCTACGGCCTCGACATCTTCGGGACATGCTTAGCCAAACGACTCCATCCTCAGAGCGTCTACTGGAAGAGCTAGGCATCCTTATGGCCAGAGTGCTCAATGGAGCTTTGTCGTCGTTCTGCCCACCCGTTTTCTATGGCGCAAGTTTAACTGCTTTCCGAAAAAAGGATAATTCCATCAGGCCCATAGCATGCGGACTAACTCTACGAAGAATAGCGTTAAAGATCGCGATGTCTATGAACAAGCGGACCATAGTTGCGGCGGTTTCACCGCATCAAATGGGTGTTGCCATTAGAGGAGTAGCAGAGGCTACTGTACATGCTACGCGCGCTTTTCTGGAAACAGCAGGTTCGACAAAAGTACTAGTCAAACTAGACTTCCGAAACGCGTTCAACACAATAAGAAGGGACAACATTTTTGACGAAGTAAAGAGAAAAGCTCGACGACTCTACCCGATGATATGGCAGGGTTATAGAGATTTCTCAATCCTTGCGTGGAACACAGATACGATCATAGAGTCGCAAACTGCAGGCATTCAGCAGGGAGACCCATTGGGGCCAGCTCTGTTCTGCCTCGGCATTTCTGATCTGGTATCTAGCCTACAAAGCCCTTTCAATGTCTGGTACCTAGACGACGCTGTCTTGGGAGGTCCCGCAAATGTCGTGGCGAGGAATTCGCAGACTATATTAAACTTCGAGGAACCGGGAGGACTGACCCTCAACGCGGCCAAGTGCGAGGTTTTACCTGTCAGAGGTACATCTCAAGATCAAGCGCAGGCTATACAAACAATCATGGAAGTACTTCCAGGGATATCTCGTGTAACTCAGAGTAGCCTAGATGTTCTAGGTTCTCCTGTAGTGCCTGAAGGAATTCCACGCGCTCTCGAGGCTAAACGAGAGACCCTATTGAGGATCCGCCCACGACTGACAAGTATGCACCCGCAGGCGGCTCTGTGCTTATGGAGACACAGTCTTGGTTCACCAAGATTTGTCTACATGCTACGAACTTGTCAGACTATGAAATATATGGAAGGTCTTGCAGCCTACGACGAGACCACAAGAGACATTCTAAGTGAAATACTAAACATTAACTTAGACGGAAACATGTGGCAGAGAGCTAGCCTCCCCATCGACAACGGAGGTCTTAGAATAAGAAGAGCTACGGATCTAGTTGCAGTGTGCTACGCTGCTTTCCTGAATCAATTTGGCTCCCTGACAGAACCACTTATTGTCGAGGAAGCAAAGCTTGAACTAAAAAAGGCAACTATGGCAGCAGACACCACAATCAGGATTCAACTCGATCCCGGCCCTTTGAGAGAGCATGTCAGTCAAAAACTTCTTGACGCTTACAAAGCTAAGAAGTCCGCACGAGATATAACAAATAGCCTAACATCAGCAAGAGAGCGTGCCGTCTTTCTAGCGGCTCAGGATCCCTTCAGCGGGGGCTGGCTTCAAGCGCTGCCCTCCCGTCAGCTTGGCACCATGCTGGACCCAAACTCCTTCCGCATGATGTCAGCTCTTAGGATAGGCGCCCCCGTCTGCCAGCCCTTCTCTTGTCTGCCATGCGGCCAACCTGTCGACTCTAACGGTCTACACCCGTTAAGCTGTCTGAAAAGTCCCGGCAGACTCACGAGACATGCTGAACTCAACGCCATAGTACGAAGAGCTCTTAGAAGGGCAGGGATACCATCTACACCCGAGCCAAAGGGTCTTAATGGCTGCAATGAGTTGCGGCCTGACGGGGTCACCGCTGCGGTCATCCCGCTATGGTCACACCGAAAAAGCCTTGTATGGGATGTTACGGTTTCATGCACGGCGGCCTTGTCGTATTTATGTCACAGCGCAGTCGAATCTGGATGGGTAGCAGAGCGCGCGGATTCTGAAAAACGAAAGAAGTACCTCGAGCTATCAAGAAGCTACCGCTTTGTGCCCATTACATTGGAGACACTTGGCCCCATCAGCACAGGTACAGCAAAAATCCTGAAAGATATCGGAAAACGCATAGAAGACGTTACGGGTGATCGACGCGAGGCCATGTTTCTGAGACAGATGATGTCTTTGGCCGTTTGTAGAGGGAACGTGGCTTCAATCATAGGCGCAATGAACTGACAAGGGAACAAAACAGGCCTGGCTTAAACGTTCATACCTCACAATTGTTATAACTGAATAAAAACGGAATAAAATATAATAAAAATAATAATAATGATTATTATTATTATTATGCTTCACGGCGTATATTTAACTTACTGCATCTGAATGAGAGAGGGCGTAATCTCTTTAAACATGAGCAGACGTGACTTGGGTACACAGGCAACTATTGTACGTCGTCAGCTGTGATTGTATAAAATCTGCATACTCCGCAGATAAGTGGTAAATATATTTGGTTTATTTTCTAACATCATTGCTGCAATTGGCTCCAAAGATAAGGTATGCGCCTTGATGGTTAGCAAGTCGTTTTTAGAATCGACTTGAAGGTTATTAGGCCCACTGTGCGGTTGAACCTGTAAATTAGTCGCAAAAGGAATCGGCTAGACGAACATGTTCCCGACAACTTGACGAAAATTTGTCGAAGCGTCTACGCGTTATGGGCACACTACCTATTGCTACTATGGATCCTATCTTTGATGAAGTGTAATTTCAAGTATTTCCAAGGTTAGCTATGTTAAGCGCCAAATAAACATGCTGCAAGCGAATCTTATTATTATTACCATCATCATCATCATTATTATTATTATTATTGTTGTTGTTGTTGTTGTTGTTGTTGTTGTTGTTGTTGTTGTTGTTGTTGTTGTTGTTGTTGTTGTTGTTGTTGTTGTTGTTGTTGTTGTTGTTGTTGTTGTTGTTGTTGTTGTTGTTGTTGTTGTTGTTGTTGTTGTTGTTGTTGTTGTTGTTGTTGTTGTTGTTGTTGTTGTTGTTGTTGTTGTTGTTGTTGTTGTTGTTGTTGTTGTTGTTGTTGTTGTTATTATTATTATTATTATTATTATTTAAACGATGTTACAGTTGTGAGGTCTCAACGTATTATTGCAAAGTTTTTTAAATAATTAGTTCACTCCATGGCGCCTAAAATAGATGCCGCGTTCCCTCTGCAAACGGCTAAGGACAACGCTTGCCTCAAGAATTGACCCTCTCTTCGGTCGCTTGTGAATTCCTGAATTCGCTTACCTAAATTTTTGAGAAATGCTTCGGTTCCCTTGCTGATTGGTCCTAGTGTCTCCATGGCACTAGGCACAAAAATATATCTTGTTTCCAGTCCAGCATATTTAACCCGTTTCTGGCGTCCGCGTGCTTTGCTACCCACCCCGGCTCAATGGTCACCCCATCAGGTCTTTCTTCGCCAGCGGACACTAAACCTCTCGGTTCAAGTGTAGATGGTATACAGGCTTTCCTAAGGGACCTTATGACCACACCGTTTAGTTCAGCATGTCTGGACGATCTACCGGCGCTCTTCGGGTAACTCAGTGGGTATAGGTCACTAGAATCTACCATCTCCCCACACAGTTTGCACTGAAACGGCTCGCAGCCGCTAGCGCCGATTCTAAGTGCTGACAGCATGCGGAAAGAGTTGGGATCCAGCATGGTGCCGAGCTGAGGCGAGGGAAAGGCTTTAAGCCAACCCCGACTGAAGTTATCTTGTGCCGCTGAGAATACGGCGCGGTCTCTCCGGGAAACAAGCTCGTCTAAGATTTCTCTGCTCTTTTTTTTTGCTTTTGAGCTGATCTAGGTTATATTGGCTAGGATATTCTTCTAAAGGGCCCGGTTCTAGCATGGTTCTAATAGTGTCCCGTGCTTTACTGGTTATTATTATTATTATTATTATTATTATTATTATTATTATTATTATTATTATTATTATTATTATTATTATTATTATTATTATTATTATCAAAAACGGGACTCATTATGTTAGCTATATGCATGTTTTGATCAATCTTCAAATGCACTGTGTCGTCCGTAATAACAGCTAAAATGTTGCCCGAAAAAAATATTAGTGAATGTTGACCCTCTTATAAAGAAAATTTTCAACAGCCGTTGCTGCTTAAGACATAAGTATTGTACATTCAATATATTCTATTTAACACAAGCAATTGCCGTGCTTTGCTCCTGACTTTGTCGTACAAGTGGTTTACGACGTTGAGTAATGAATGTTGGACACGTTTTAGACGTGACAAATTTTAATGTATATATACATATTATTAAAAGCAATATGATTTAGGCAAAAGACATGCCCAGCACATTTGCATTCATTGGGATGTGTCTATACACGTGCTTCTTCTAGAATGAAAGAACGACGCAATTTGCTAATAAATAACAACTCTCGCGACTTTATTTTCCAGGTTTCCACAAGAAAATCTAAAACAAAAGTCGACAATAATTGGACTAGCTATTCTTAGCCATCTTAGCCAAAAAATATTGTTTTCTTAAGCGCCACGGTTTTTTGGGTTTCCCCCGCTTTCTTCGTTTTCGTTTTGTAGAGAGATTTTGTCACGTAAGGCCTAGCCAGGGCCACCTGCAGCACGCAGAAGACGACAGAGAACAGCAGAGCGATGTAGAGGAACTTCATCTTGGCGAATCTGTTGGGCTAACGGCGTATTCTTCAGCGGGAGCAACTCGTTTGCCAGGCTGCAAGCAGCGCGTGCGCGTCAAGCAATGCAAGACTCACAAGCTAAAGTTCGCTGGGAGTGTCACCGAGATCCCGCTGAAAAACTGAAAAGCAGTGCAGCTCGTAGTAACAACACGACCGAAAGTTAAGGATGTCCGAAGACTGCTGAATCATCGCGTTCAAGCTTGCTCATCCAGAGATGACTTTGATTGCGGACGTCCTCGACCATTTATAGTGCTTCAGACTCAGCAGGGGTCCTGCAGAAATACCCTTTCCAAGCACGAGCTCGCCCATCTCTCTGCAGGGTGGGGGAGATGGAGAGGGCGATGTACATAGAATTGAGTCCCAGACTGCGGCCCATAGAATGCTGGCTAAACACAGCCGATGCAACCCGTTGGGCCCAGCAATCTCTAACCGTCACATGCTGCGATCCTTCATGATTTTCTAGTGCTTTCCGGCGGTAAATCCCTGACGTGTGTTTGTACTAGTTAGAAAAAGTGTATTGTGCTACAGATTAAAATGACGAAAACTATATTGACAGCTTTATATGTTATCTATCTTCACGGAGCGATTTTTATATCGACTGCCGCAAAATACCATTTGTCGGGGTTGTTAGTTGTCCTCAACTTTTCTGGACCAGCCTAAAATACGGTACATATTAATGCAGGAGAGTTTTGACTCAAGTCAACTACGCTTCTAAACAAGAATTCGCCTCAAGAATAATTTACTTATTCTAGGCGATGCCGAAAACCGTCGTCTTAGCAATGATGTGGAGAAATTAAACCTACTTCGACAGAAGCTCTAACAAACCTACTGTCATTCTACGTCTGCGCGAAAATCGTCAACCATAGTTAATTATCACTCTCACTTAAAAACAAAACTTCTCAGAACCTATGTTCCATTTTTTTAAGGTTGTTACGTAAAGCTGCTCGTGTACAATTTTTAAGTGTCATGACCGATTTTTAAGCCACTCCGGCATTTACCTTGTCTCGAACCCAGACCTCCCGAATGCAAGGCAACGGCTTTTGTTCCTAAGCCATCTTGCTCGGTAAGTGTTTGCTCTAACGAGCTCTACAAATCCTTATATCGCTTTCGAAATATCTCTGTTACACCATATATATATATATATATATATATATATATATATATATATATATATATATATATATATATATATATATATATATATATATCACGAACACGACGGCGTGCTTAGTTTCTGTATAGGAGAACTGGTTGTCTCGCAACAGCACATTGTGTGCTCCTATGTCGGGCAAAAACACCAGTGTCACAAATTGTAGAAATTTCACTCCCACTCCGAAGCAAGACTTCTCAGATCCCAAGTTCCATTGGAAAAAATATTTGCTTTAATAATCTCTACAGTTCCATGTATCGCTTTAAAAATCTTTCCGTCACACCCTATATATTTATTGAATTATTTGTTTTCTGCCTGTTGTTTTCAGATTGAAGTCTTTATGGTCTAGTATTTGATTCTCTCACTTCTTCAAATATGTCAGTAGACTGTTCTCGAAGTTGGTTTTGCCGCCAGATGAGGTTAAGATGGTACTCTGTCTCAATGCAATAGGTCGGCAATGGAAGCGCAATAGGTGACAAGGAAGCAACCCACGACGACAACGATGATGACTGTGACTCAGGAGACATGCCACATCGAGATGATCGGTAAGGTGCCTAAACGGAAATTGTTCGCAACATTAAATATCGGAGTTTATCAGAATGCCGAGCTGCGCGTTCTCTGAGATACTGGCTCGACATGTGACGTCATGAGTTACAACGAATTTCTCCGACTGAAAGCAGTGTTTGGAAATATGACAATTGACCATAATGATCGCGCTCCCTTGGAAGTGTATGGCAACTCCAAGGCGATTACGATGGGTTCAGTTGAAATTGTCGCATCATCAGCCACCGAACAAAAACAAGTAAAATTCCAGGTGATCGACAAAGTAGTCGAAACTCTCTCTCCGCAAACACATGTGAACCAAGATGCACGCCCAGTACAGCAGCCTCTAAGCCTTGGCAGACGCTACCGTGCGTCGCATTAAAGAACTGGAACAACAAAAATGATAGAGAAAATTAACTATCCGACTGAATGGGCCATCGGATCTTGTGGCGGTGGACTGCCCTGGCCGAAAGCTCAGGCTAGTACTCGACCCACACGCGTTAAATAAAGTCATCCAAAGACCAAGATACCGGATGCCGACACTCAACGATACTTTATACGGCCTAAACAAAACTAAGGTATTTTCGGTGCTCGAGATGGCTTCTATCAGATGGTCTTAAGTCCGGAAAGCCAAAACTACACACTATTCTGGACGCCAATCGGCGATACTGCATTGCCGGGTCCCCCATAGAATCTCATCAGCACTCGAAGAATGTCAGAGACGTCAAGTACAAGCCTACGGCAGCATGAGAAATGTCTCAGCGGTAGCAGATGACACAATTGTATAGGGTGAAGGACACACAGCTCTCAAAGCAATCGAAGACCACAACAAGAACTTGCAGTCACTATTCCAACGCGCTCGAGAAGTTAGACTACGCTTTAATAGGGGCAAGCTCCGTATGGGTATGCCGCAAGTTAAATTCATGCGTCATGTCATAGACGGATAAGACGGATTAAATTTAATGCCGATAAAATAAAAGCCATTAAAGAGATGACGGCACCAAATGACCAGCAGCAAGCAGTGTTCGTCACAATGAAGTAAAAGCTGACGGAAACACTGACACTCGCGTGCAAGAAGCCGGAATACTACATCTACGGGATGCCGATGGTCACAATACAGACAGACCACGGACCAGTAGAAAGTATATTCGCCAAACGGCTTGACGCCTGCCCTAAACGTTTGCAACGAATGAGGTTAAATTTAATGAAGTTTGAACTCAGGGTTAGGTAAATATCTGGTAAGACGAACCTCGTAGCCGATGCATTAAGTAGACACCCCCCTAAGAAGACTAAGTTTGAACCCGATGACGTGTGGAGAGTGGACCTCGAACAAATAGATCACAGCTCAACTAGTCATATCTATCACCCACTGATGCAACATGTCAAAACCTCAGCAGCAAATAGAGCACCAGTGCAAATGCTTATCAAGGCGATTCAGGACGGTTGGCCTGCGCAAAAGGAAAATATACCTGTTAAAATCTTACAAAGGTGCTGTCTACCGAGTCGTTTCTCCACAGAGTCTGAGACCAGAGTTTCTCCGTCGGATGCATAAATCATATCTAGGATTAGATGCGATGTGCCGTAGAGCTAAAAACACAGTGTTCTGGCTAAGGATAAGGACGACATGAAAAGCTAGATAACTCGCTGTGCTGCCTTCCAGTCATTTCACATCAAACAACGAGCTGAGCCGCTAATGAACAAGCCGATTCCACAGAGCATTTGTTTGGCAGGGGTTACAGTACAGATCTGGTTACAGTGGATAGCTACAGTGATTACTTTGAGCTGGACGAGCTGAACGAGCTGTACAAAGACACCACTACCGCTCAGATCATCAAAAAAAAATTTGTCGCCACAAACGACCGGTGTGAGATACGCACCGACGCGGATGACGACGCTGGCTCGAGAATTCCAACTATTTTGTGCAGAGTGCCAAACAAAACACGTGACGAGTTTGCTCCATTACCGCCAGGCCAACGGTAAGGCCGAAAGCGCCCTCAAAATAGCAAAACAAAGAGTAAACAAGACGCGGCTAAACAACGAGAATCTGTACATGGCGTTACTGGAGTGGTGGTCAATAAAACAATCTGATGGACCATCGCCGGCAGAGAATCCGTTCGGGTGCCTGCCCGCCGGTTGCCAACTACCAACGAGTGAGAAACAATTGGTCTCTGCCAATCACCGTCAAGTCACCCAAATCCATTTGAAACCGACAACGGGCTGCACAGAGAGCGTACAACTAATAAACCAAGCAACTAACACCAATAAATCAATAATAAGTTCTCGCACCAACAAATGAATATTAATCGATTACATTTCCAAGAGTAAAAGAAGGGAGATGTTAGGGTGCATCAGACTTAATGAACGCACTAGACTTGGTGCGGTTGCAAAACGTACCACACTTGGCGGGGCATCCGAGCTAAGCACGCCCACGCGTTTCAAATAAAGTTCAACAGTCAGGTTTATATCCACCACGGCTTCTTTAACACTACTATTTCATACTAGCACTTTTTTATTTGACAAAGTTTGGCCATCGACATTATTGTCAACTTTTGTTTTAGCTTTGGCATTAAGAAAACTGGTAAATAAAGTTACGGTATTTGTCGATTATTTGCAGATTGTGTTTATTTTGTACTCAAGTGGAAGCATGAATACCATATATATATATATATATATATATATAAAGACTGAATTTGTCACGCGGGCTGATTAATCAGGGGGACACGTGAATGTAAGCATTGTTATAGACTGAGCGGGTTCCCTCGCTTACCACTGCCTGCCACTAAAACAATCAATACTGTTTGCACATTCAAATGTACAGGATGTGAACAAAGGTTTTTATCATCGTAGTAAGAAATTGTAGAGCTCGTTAAAGCAAATATTTTTTCCATATGAGAGATAAATTACTACAATTTGCGACACTAGTGTTTTTGCCGACATAGGAGCATATTGAGTGCTGTTGCGAGACAACCAGTCCTCCTAACAGAAACTAAGCACACCGTCGTGTTTCTGTGTCACAAATTGTAGTTATTTAACTCTCATATGGAATGTTATCTCCGAAACAAGGTTTCTCAGAGACCATGTTCCATTGGAAAACATATTTGCTTTAACGAGCTTTACAATTCCTTACTACAATAATAAAAACGTTTGTATACACCCTGTGTATTCGTTTCCTTGGTTCGTTAAAATGGAGTCGATATTTGTACAACTGACTCACTCAGAGTGGGACAAAAATTACTGTCACGCTTCAACTTAATTTGCTTTAACGATACTCGTGTCTTAAGACAAAGTGCACTGAGTGGGAGTACTTTACAACTTTGTGACGCAACGCTTGGTTAGAGCTTCTAAGCAATGCGCTGTCATAGCATCGGCGCGATTAAGTCTAGGGCCAACTTCAACGATTTTTGGCCGATACTATAGCCTTAAACTCCTCTGTAGCCCTTTAGGGCGCGATATGGGACAGCTTGAAGCTCCCGGTGCAACTTTTGATGTAAAGCATGCTACTCCGGCGCAAAGTGCAGGTTTCTCCAATCAATTTATACTTGCGATTGCCCGCGTAGTAAAGTTGTTTACCGCAGTATTTGGGGTCTCTACAGATTCACTTTAATTTGTGCGGCAAGGTACTTGTAATTTTGGAAGGCAGAGCATGGAGCTATGGCGTCTGATCCTAGACAAGACACAACCTACGTTCCTGCCCTCGTAGTGTGGCCTGTTGTTGGGAACAGAACTGCTTCATGTCGTATTCGTTTACCCTGAAGAGCTACTGTGTTAGAGTCACGGCTGGTCCGACATCTGTCGAATTGGTCCGAGAGTCGGGTAAATTACCACAAAGCCTTTTTCGTTGATTTTACATAAGGTGTCTAATTTTTATTTTTAGTTAAGTATGGGTTATTGACAAGCACGGCTGTAGTATCTGGTCTCCATCGTAACAAAGCCCTAACATAAGCGTTTCTTGCTAAAAGCCAAGTGTGTTATTTAAAAATCGATTTGCCAAGAAGCGACATGACTTTAAGTGATTCCAAAGCGCGAGGTTAGTACGCCTTGGCAGCCACAGCCACATCGTCTGGAATTTTCAAGTAGTTTTATTTAACTCCACTGTACATAAATTAGAAAACTTCTACAAGTTGTAGAAGAAGAAACAGAAAAAAATATTTACACAGTATTTCCTAAACCAGACTAAAAACAACGACGAACATCCTTTAAATGCGATAGACGAGCGATAGACTCATGAAAACAAGGTTGCTTGCAATACGTAATTAAAATTTGTAGTAAGTAATAATATAATAATAATAATAATAATAATAATAATTTTTTTCGTCTGCAAGCGCTAGCCGTGAGTGGACACGCTTACATCGAGTTCTCGCATAAAGCGGCTCTTTTTTGTGGAAATACTGTGCTGCCACCAGTGTGAAGTGCACGGAAGGTTCTTCCAGACACAGTGATCACCCTCAGAGTGTTGAAGTGAACAAAAAAGTTGCTCGGTTTGTCTTACCCGGCCTTATCGAAGTTGTAGTGGATACGCCTTCAAAAACTGAACGGATGCACCATCCCGAAGAGAATGTTGTGGACAAGACCACCTGTACCAGAGATGAGCCAAGCTTAGTGCGTGCACTGCCACCGAACATCTGCTTACAGGCAAGCAATTCTCGACCGGGGTCACCATATACGCCCCATCAAGGGTCGTCAATTACCCGGGTGAACGATATTGATTATTGTGACTATTCACCACAATTATCTCGCTCTTCATCACCTTTGTTGTGTTGCAAAGCCGGCAGACGATCAGGAGAGGATAGCAGCCACAGGTGCGGTGTCAAGTGTTACAGATCGAAGACGTCATCAACCGAAACAGTGGCAGCAAGAGAACGCCAGCGCCGAGAAGCAAGGCTAGCTGAGATGGTGGAGAGGGCGACTGACAACGACTTGACAGATGTAAACAGTGAGGATGACGATCAACCGTCCGAAACAGGTGACGACATGTCTCACGCTGCCGATGAGAGAGGAATGTGGAGTCACATCCCAACTCGACAAGAAAAAGCGACGAAAGTCGCCGCTAAAAAGTAGCCAAGGAAATCGCCTCCGCGGCTACTCAAAGCATACGGAAGGAAATCCCTTGTACGGCTCTACCAGAATTAATTTTTCACTCTCCTGATAACCCCGAAGCACTAAGACCACTTAGTGTTTTTAAGATAACTGTAGAGCTCAGCAAGCTTTTTCCGGGAGCTAAGGCGCGAATGACAACGCAAGGGAAATTGGCAATTCGCCTCAAAGACCCAGCGCACACGGCAACAGCAAAAAAGCTAGACAGCATATGTGATGTGAAAATACAGCACTGCCCAGACACATCAGCATTCTGGGGCAGAATTAATAGAGTTAACCCTCAATTTACTGAGAAAGACATTTTAGATGGCCTCCGAGATCAAGGTGTAGACGAAGTTAAAAGAGAAAAATATGCCATTGCCGCACGAGATAACCAGGGGAACACAATAAAGGCATGGAAAAATTCGGGCAGAGTGCGACTTCCGTTTTGAAGCAATGCCAATCCCTGAAGTGCGCATGGCTAGTGAGGTATTTAAAGTGACATTATGTGCAGGGTCTCCGATGCAATGTTTAAGATGCCACAAATATGAACATAAAGCCACAGAATGTCAAAGACGAGGGGATCCCACATGCAGGAAATGTGGTTGTCCTGGACATGAAATGTGGGAATGCCAAAATAAGGCTCGTTGTGCCAATTGTGGAGGTGCTCACGCATCCAATGATAACAGTTGCGGCGTTAGAAAGATATACAAAGAAGCGGAACGTGTAAAGCTCTGCGAAAAAGTTTCTGGACGCCTTCCTGTATCAGACGATTTTCCATCGCTCATCAAAGCGACACAGAGTGCCAGCTCTGAGCCCGTTAAGGGAGACAAATCATACTCAGAATATCATACCAAACCAACCACTTTTCAAGCTCCCACACAAGTTTTACATAAAGATGGTAAGACTGTAATCTGTAATCTTCCACCACCCATTGCTTCCAAAACACGGTCTGACGCAACAAAAAAGAGTTCAGAAAAGACTCTTATGAAGTCACATGCACAAAAGAAGAACAGACCATCAAATGACTCTTCACATATTGTCATCGCGATCATAAAAATATAGAAGAAAATTAAACCCATGCTCTCAAATTGGCTAGATGCAAATCCAGTTATCACGGCTGTGCTGTCATATCTCGAATCCGAGACTGGGATTGCCTTTTTAAAGACTGTTCTGGACGGTACTGATGACCCACAGCTATCAGCATCGCCAAAGTCTCGCTGATTCGACCATACCTAGCACGACCGGCAAGAGGTTTCATTTCACACACGACCAACACAGCGTGCGCCAAGCAGAAATGAAATTAGCAGAGGGCGATATTCGCTCCGCTGCTCGGGCGCTACTGTCCTCAGACACATTGGCACCACACGATGAACATACCGAGTCTGAGCTACGGAGCAAACACCCAGGCACTCCACCCGGCTGTTAAGAACAGTTAGATTTTCTGCAACAGCCCGCCACCCTAGGCCTGGATAAAATTGAAGGGCCTATCGTTTTAGAGACCATTAGATCTTTCCCTTTTGCAAGTGGAGCCGGTTTAGACGGCCTACGGCCTCGACATCTTCGGGACATGCTTAGCCAAACGACTCCATCCTCAGAGCGTCTACTGGAAGAGCTAGGCATCCTTATGGCCAGAGTGCTCAATGGAGCTTTGTCGTCGTTCTGCCCACCCGTTTTCTATGGCGAAGTTTAACTGCTTTCCGAAAAAAAGGATAATTCCATCAGGCCCATAGCATGCGGACTAACTCTACGAAGAATGGCGTTAAAGATCGCGATGGCTATGAACAAGCGGACCATAGTTGCGGCGGTTTCACCGCATCAAATGGGTGTTGCCATTAGAGGAGGAGCAGAGGCTACTGTACATGCTACGCGCGCTTTTCTGGAAACAGCAGGTTCGACAAAAGTACTAGTCAAACTAGACTTCCGAAACGCGTTCAACACAATAAGAAGGGACAACATTTTTGACGAAGTAAAGAGAAAAGCTCGACGACTCTACCCGATGATATGGCAGGGTTATAGAGATTTCTCAATCCTTGCGTGGAACACAGATACGATCATAGAGTCGCAAACTGCAGGCATTCAGCAGGGAGACCCATTGGGGCCAGCTCTGTTCTGCCTCGGCATTTCTGATCTGGTATCTAGCCTACAAAGCCCTTTCAATGTCTGGTACCTAGACGACGCTGTCTTGGGAGGTCCCGCAAATGTCGTGGCGAGGAATTCGCAGACTATATTAAACTTCGAGGAACCGGGAGGACTGACCCTCAACGCGGCCAAGTGCGAGGTTTTACCTGTCAGAGGTACATCTCAAGATCAAGCGCAGGCTATACAAACAATCATGGAAGTACTTCCAGGGATATCTCGTGTAACTCAGAGTAACCTAGATGTTCTAGGTTTTCCTGTAGTGCCTGAAGGAATTCCACGCGCTCTCGAGGCTAAACGAGAGACCCTATTGAGGATCCGCCCACGACTGACAAGTATGCACCCGCAGGCGGCTCTGTGCTTATGGAGACACAGTCTTGGTTCACCAAGATTTGTCTACATGCTACGAACTTGTCAGACTATGAAATATATGGAAGGTCTTGCAGCCTACGACGAGACCACAAGAGACATTCTAAGTGAAATACTAAACATTAACTTAGACGGAAACATGTGGCAGAGAGCTAGCCTCCCCATCGACAACGGAGGTCTTAGAATAAGAAGAGCTACGGATCTAGCTGCAGTGTGCTACGCTGCTTCCCTGAATCAATTTGGCTCCCTGGCAGAATCACTTATTGGCGAGGAAGCAAAGCTTGAACTAAAAAAGGCAACTATGGCAGCATACACCACAATCAGGATTCAACTCGATCCCGGCCCTTTGAGAGAACATGTCAGTCAAAAACTTCTTGACGCTTACAAAGCTAAGAAGTCCGCACGAGATATAACAAATAGCCTAACATCAGCAAGAGAGCGTGCCGTCTTTCTAGCGGCTCAGGATCCCTTCAGCGGGGGCTGGCTTCAAGCGCTGCCCTCCCGTCAGCTTGGCACCATGCTGAACCCAAACTTCTTCCGCACGATGTCAGCTCTTAGGATAGGCGCCCCCGTCTGCCAGCCCTTCTCTTGTCTGCCTTGCGGCCAACCTGTCGACTCTAACGGTCTACACCCGTTAAGCTGTCTGAAAAGTCCCGGCAGACTCACGAGACATGCTGAACTCAACGCCATAGTACGAAGAGCTCTTAGAAGGGCAGGGATACCATCTACACCCGAGCCAAAGGGTCTTAATGGCTGCAATGAGCTGCGGCCTGACGGGGTCACCATCCCGCTATGGTCACACCGAAAAAGCCTTGTATGGGATGTTACGGTTTCATGCACGGCGGCCTTGTCGTATTTATGTCACAGCGCAGTCGAATCTGGATGGGTAGCAGAGCGCGCGGATTCTGAAAAACGAAAGAAGTACCTCGAGCTATCAAGAAGCTACCGCTTTGTGCCCATTACATTGGAGACACTTGGCCCCATCAGCACAGGTACAGCAAAAATCCTGAAAGATATCGGAAAACGCATAGAAGACGTTACGGGTGATCGACGCGAGGCCATGTTTCTGAGACAGATGATGTCTTTGGCCGTTTGTAGGGGGAACGTGGCTTCAATCATAGGCGCAATGAACTGACAAGGGAACAAAACAGGCCTGGCTTAAACGTTCATACCTCACAATTGTTATAACTAAATAAAAACGGAATAAAATATAATAAAATAATAATAATGATGATTATTATTATTATTATTATTATTATTATTATTATGCTTCACGGCGTATATTTAACTTACTGCATCTGAATGAGAGAGGGCGTAATCTCTTTAAACATGAGCAGACGTGACTTGGGTACACAGGCAACTATTGTACGTCGTCAGCTGTGATTGTATAAAATCTGCATACTCCGCAGATAAGTGGTAAATATATTTGGTTTATTTTCTAACATCATTGCTGCAATTGGCTCCAAAGATAAGGTATGCGCCTTGATGGTTAGCAAGTCGTTTTTAGAATCGACTTGAAGGTTATTAGGCCCACTGTGCGGTTGAACCTGTAAATTAGTCGCAAAAGGAATCGGCTAGACGAACATGTTCCCGACAACTTGACGAAAATTTGTCGAAGCGTCTACGCGTTATGGGCACACTACCTATTGCTACTATGGATCCTATCTTTGATGAAGTGTAATTTCAAGTATTTCCAAGGTTAGCTATGTTAAGCGCCAAATAAACATGCTGCAAGCGAATCTTATTATTATTATTATTATTATTATTATTATTATTATTATTATTATTATTATTATTATTATTATTATAGCAGTCTTCAAGATGGCGGCGACCGTGCGGACGCGCTTTGTGTGTGCTCTATTAGTGAGCCACGTTTTAATTCAAAATACAACTGTTAGCAAAGAGTGCGTGACAGTGTCTTACGACAACGGACTCTACGGCCTACCAAGACACTCACGGCTGACGGATCTCCAAGATAACCTCCTCAATGGGGTGAGTTTGTTTATGCAGCCACCTCAACGCTGCTTTACAAAACACCAACTGTTAAGAACAACTGCACTATTGCTCGCACTCTTGCTCCTGTGCGGCGATGTCGAGGTTAATCCAGGGCCACCATGCGCAACTTGTGCAGGACAAATGCTTCAAGTAAAAGAGCGCACAGTTTGCGAAGGATGCAGCAAACCCGCACACAGCCACTGCACTTTTCAAATTCCAGACAAAAATAATTTGTACTGTAAATCGTGCTTTTGGAGAGAGGTGTCAATAGATGTCTCAAGAAATACAGCCTTGGTCAACCCGGCATCTTGTAATTGTACCGCAAAATTTGAAGCTCTTAAAAAACAAATTGAAGATCTTACAAAGAAGATAGTTAGCAAGAATGGCCCGACTCCCAAATCAGCTGATCACCGAACCATCCAACGGCCCATTGGTAAACAACAGCAACATCAACAATGCCAAACACCCGTAACACAAACAATCGGGGTAGCCCCGAAGGGAGACTCAGCTAGCCCATTTCTTTTTATTTTGTACGTGACTGGACTCGCGGACTTACTGCGTAATCTTAAAGCCCATTTTGCATTTTATGCTGACGACTTAGTCATTTTAGCAAAATCTCGTAACCATCTACAGTTTTACCTCAACGAAACTGCGAAGTGGTGCGAAGAAAACAAGCTCAAGATTAACGCGGAAAAGTCACAGGTCTTACGCTTTAGCAAAGGAGGGTCATACGCGGCCAGTGATCATGATCTGTCAGTATATGGACAACCACTCAAATTAGTTAGCCACTTCTCGTACTTAGGCATCACACTAACGCCCGGGCTCTCTTTTAGCAGACATATCGAGGAGATACAAGCAAAAGCTACGTCTGCAATGTTTTTGTTAGGTAATATGCACGATGTGGACGTAAAAACAGCTATAAATTGCTTTAAAATCAAAGTACTCCCTGTAGCAACATACTGCCTTTCCACAATTGCACCATACCTGACGCTTAGCCATTTAAAAAGTCTAGACAAGCTAAAGGCCAGATATGTTAAGCGTGTTTTGCGGCTTCCAAAGTGCGCTTCGGCAACACTTGCCTTAGAGATGTGCGGAGAGAGAACACTTATTGAAGACCTAGCACTTAGTAACACACCATTTACACCGCATATTCTAGACTCATATCGAGCCTACAGAGAAAACAGAAATTTAACATTTGTAGCTGAGAATTATACTGATGGCCCGGCCTTTTCTTCACGTAGATGGAAAGGAGCCATGCAAAGGAACCGCTCGGTAATCTGCCGAATAACCTGGCACGGGTACCACCATTACATATGCATGAAGCCAAGCTGTTTTAATATTGAAGAATGTGTTTGTAGCTTTTGCGGAGAGTTTGATATTGGACGCTATCATATACTTGTGTGCCCAGAAATATGCGGAACGTCCTTATCATCCAAAGTTAAATTTTTATTGTAAGACCAAAAAGTCACATTGTGACACCTTGTGCAAATTGAATCAACTGTCTACCAATTTTGTGGTGAAATAAATGCTGAATTGAATTATTATTATTATTATTATTATTATTATTATTATTATTATTATTATTATTATTATTATTATTATTATTATTATTATTATTATTATTATTATTATTATTATTATTATCATCATCATCATAATTATAATTATTATTATTATTTAAACGATGTTACAGTTGTGAGGTCTCAACGTATTATTGCAAAGTTTTTTAAATAATTAGTTCACTCCATGGCGCCTAAAATAGATGCCGCGTTCCCTCTGCAAACGGCTAAGGACAACGCTTGCCTCAAGAATTGACCCTCTCTTCGGTCGCTTGTGAATTCCTGAATTCGCTTACCTACATTTTTGAGAAATGCTTCGGTTCCCTTGCTGATTGGTCCTAGTGTCTCCATGGCACTAGGCACAAAAATATATCTTGTTTCCAGTCCAGCATATTTAACCCGTTTCTGGCGTCCGCGTGCTTTGCTACCCACCCCGGCTCAATGGTCACCCCATCAGGTCTTTCTTCGCCAGCGGACACTAAACCTCTCGGTTCAAGTGTAGATGGTATACAGGCTTTCCTAAGGGACCTTATGACCACACCGTTTAGTTCAGCATGTCTGGACGATCTACCGGCGCTCTTCGGGTAACTCAGTGGGTATAGGTCACTAGAATCTACCATCTCCCCACACAGTTTGCACTGAAACGGCTCGCAGCCGCTAGCGCCGATTCTAAGTGCTGACAGCATGCGGAAAGAGTTGGGATCCAGCATGGTGCCGAGCTGAGGCGAGGGAAAGGCTTTAAGCCAACCCCGACTGAAGTTATCTTGTGCCGCTGAGAATACGGCGCGGTCTCTCCGGGAAACAAGCTCGTCTAAGATTTCTCTGCTCTTTTTTTTTGCTTTTGAGCTGATCTAGGTTATATTGGCTAGGATATTCTTCTAAAGGGCCCGGTTCTAGCATGGTTCTAATAGTGTCCCGTGCTTTACTGGTTATTATTATTATTATTATTATTATTATTATTATTATTATTATTATTATTATTATTATTATTATTATTATTATTATTATTATCAAAAACGGGACTCATTATGTTAGCTATATGCATGTTTTGATCAATCTTCAAATGCACTGTGTCGTCCGTAATAACAGCTAAAATGTTGCCCGAAAAAAATATTAGTGAATGTTGACCCTCTTATAAAGAAAATTTTCAACAGCCGTTGCTGCTTAAGACATAAGTATTGTACATTCAATATATTCTATTTAACACAAGCAATTGCCGTGCTTTGCTCCTGAGTTTGTCGTACAAGTGGTTTACGACGTTGAGTAATGAATGTTGGACACGTTTTAGACGTGACAAATTTTAATGTATATATACATATTATTAAAAGCAATATGATTTAGGCAAAAGACATGCCCAGCACATTTGCATTCATTGGGATGTGTCTATACACGTGCTTCTTCTAGAATGAAAGAACGACGCAATTTGCTAATAAATAACAACTCTCGCGACTTTATTTTCCAGGTTTCCACAAGAAAATCTAAAACAAAAGTCGACAATAATTGGACTAGCTATTCTTAGCCATCTTAGCCAAAAAATATTGTTTTCTTAAGCGCCACGGTTTTTTGGGTTTCCCCCGCTTTCTTCGTTTTCGTTTTGTAGAGAGATTTTGTCACGTAAGGCCTAGCCAGGGCCACCTGCAGCACGCAGAAGACGACAGAGAACAGCAGAGCGATGTAGAGGAACTTCATCTTGGCGAATCTGTTGGGCTAACGGCGTATTCTTCAGCGGGAGCAACTCGTTTGCCAGGCTGCAAGCAGCGCGTGCGCGTCAAGCAATGCAAGACTCACAAGCTAAAGTTCGCTGGGAGTGTCACCGAGATCCCGCTGAAAAACTGAAAAGCAGTGCAGCTCGTAGTAACAACACGACCGAAAGTTAAGGATGTCCGAAGACTGCTGAATCATCGCGTTCAAGCTTGCTCATCCAGAGATGACTTTGATTGCGGACGTCCTCGACCATTTATAGTGCTTCAGACTCAGCAGGGGTCCTGCAGAAATACCCTTTCCAAGCACGAGCTCGCCCATCTCTCTGCAGGGTGGGGGAGATGGAGAGGGCGATGTACATAGAATTGAGTCCCAGACTGCGGCCCATAGAATGCTGGCTAAACACAGCCGATGCAACCCGTTGGGCCCAGCAATCTCTAACCGTCACATGCTGCGATCCTTCATGATTTTCTAGTGCTTTCCGGCGGTAAATCCCTGACGTGTGTTTGTACTAGTTAGAAAAAGTGTATTGTGCTACAGATTAAAATGACGAAAACTATATTGACAGCTTTATATGTTATCTATCTTCACGGAGCGATTTTTATATCGACTGCCGCAAAATACCATTTGTCGGGGTTGTTAGTTGTCCTCAACTTTTCTGGACCAGCCTAAAATACGGTACATATTAATGCGGAGAGTTTTGACTCAAGTCAACTACGCTTCTAAACAAGAATTCGCCTCAAGAATAATTTACTTATTCTAGGCGATGCCGAAAACCGTCGTCTTAGCAATGATGTGGAGAAATTAAACCTACTTCGACAGAAGCTCTAACAAACCTACTGTCATTCTACGTCTGCGCGAAAATCGTCAACCATAGTTAATTATCACTCTCACTTAAAAACAAAACTTCTCAGAACCTATGTTCCATTTTTTTAAGGTTGTTACGTAAAGCTGCTCGTGTACAATTTTTAAGTGTCATGACCGATTTTTAAGCCACTCCGGCATTTACCTTGTCTCGAACCCAGACCTCCCGAATGCAAGGCAACGGCTTTTGTTCCTAAGCCATCTTGCTCGGTAAGTGTTTGCTCTAACGAGCTCTACAAATCCTTATATCGCTTTCGAAATATCTCTGTTACACCATATATATATATATATATATATATATATATATATATATATATATATATATCACGAACACGACGGCGTGCTTAGTTTCTGTATAGGAGAACTGGTTGTCTCGCAACAGCACATTGTGTGCTCCTATGTCGGGCAAAAACACCAGTGTCACAAATTGTAGAAATTTCACTCCCACTCCGAAGCAAGACTTCTCAGATCCCAAGTTCCATTGGAAAAATATTTGCTTTAATAATCTCTACAGTTCCATGTATCGCTTTAAAAATCTTTCCGTCACACCCTATATATTTATTGAATTATTTGTTTTCTGCCTGTTGTTTTCAGATTGAAGTCTTTATGGTCTAGTATTTGATTCTCTCACTTCTTCAAATATGTCAGTAGACTGTTCTCGAAGTTGGTTTTGCCGCCAGATGAGGTTAAGATGGTACTCTGTCTCAATGCAATAGGTCGGCAATGGAAGCGCAATAGGTGACAAGGAAGCAACCCACGACGACAACGATGATGACTGTGACTCAGGAGACATGCCACATCGAGATGATCGGTAAGGTGCCTAAACGGAAATTGTTCGCAACATTAAATATCGGAGTTTATCAGAATGCCGAGCTGCGCGTTCTCTGAGATACTGGCTCGACATGTGACGTCATGAGTTACAACGAATTTCTCCGACTGAAAGCAGTGTTTGGAAATATGACAATTGACCATAATGATCGCGCTCCCTTGGAAGTGTATGGCAACTCCAAGGCGATTACGATGGGTTCAGTTGAAATTGTCGCATCATCAGCCACCGAACAAAAACAAGTAAAATTCCAGGTGATCGACAAAGTAGTCGAAACTCTCTCTCCGCAAACACATGTGAACCAAGATGCACGCCCAGTACAGCAGCCTCTAAGCCTTGGCAGACGCTACCGTGCGTCGCATTAAGAACTGGAACAACAAAAATGATAGCGAAAATGAACTATCCGACTGAATGGCCATCGAATCTTGTGGCGGTGGACTGCCCTGGCCGAAAACTCAGGCTAGTACTCGACCCACACGCGTTAAATAAAGTCATCCAAAGACCAAGATACCGGATGCCGACACTCAACGATACTTTATACGGCCTAAACAAAACTAAGGTATTTTCGGTGCTCGAGATGGCTTCTATCAGATGGTCTTAAGTCCGGAAAGCCAAAACTACACAACATTCTGGACGCCAATCGGCGATACTGCATTGCCGGGTCCCCCATAGGGTCTCATCAGCACTCGAAGAATGTCAGAGACGTCAAGTACAAGCTTACGGCAGCATGAGAAATGTCTCAGCGGTAGCAGATGACACAATTGTATAGGGTGAAGGACACACAGCTCTCAAAGCAATCGAAGACCACAACAAGAACTTGCAGTCACTATTCCAACGCGCTCGAGAAGTTAGACTACGCTTTAATAGGGGCAAGCTCCGTATGGGTATGCCGCAAGTTAAATTCATGCGTCATGTCATAGACGGATAAGACGGATTAAAATTTAATGCCGATAAAATAAAAGCCATTAAAGAGATGACGGCACCAAATGACCAGCAGCAAGCAGCGTTCGTCACAATGAAGAAAAAGCTGACGGAAACACTGACACTCGCGTGCAAGAAGCCCGAATACTACATCTACGGGATGCCGATGGTCACAATACAGACATACCACAGACCAGTAGAAAGTATATTCGCCAAACGGCTCGACGCCTGCCCCTGTTTGCAACGAATGAGGGTAAATTTAATGAAGTTTGAACTCAGGGATAGGTATATATCTGGTAAGACGAACCTCGTAGCCGATGCATTAAGTAGACACCCCCTAAGAAGACTAAGTTTGAACCCGATGACGTGTGGAGAGTGGACCTCGAACAAATAGATCACAGCTCAACTAGTCATATCTATCACCCACGAGGGCGATCCAGGACGGTTGGCCTGCGCAAAACAAAAATAGACCTGTTAAAATCTTACAAAGGTGCTGTCTACCGAGTCGTTTCTCCACAGAGTCTGAGACCAGAGTTTCTCCGTCGGATGCATAAATCATATCTAGGATTAGGTGCGATGTGCCGTAGAGCTAAAAACACAGTGTTCTGGCCAAGGATAAGAACGACATGAAAAACTACGTAACTCGCTGTGCTGCCTTCCAGTCATTTCATATCAAACAACGAGCTGAGCCGCTAATGAACAAGCCGATTCCACAGAGACCGTGGCAGGACGCATTTGTTTGGCAGGGGTTACAGTACAGATCTGGTTACAGTGGATAGCTACAGTGATTACTTCGAGCTGGACGAGCTGAACGAGCTGTACAAAGATACCACTACCGCTCAGATCATCAAGAAAAAAAATTTGTCGCCACAAACGACCGGTGTGAGATACGCACCGACTCGGATGACGACGCTGGCTCGAGAATTCCAACTATTTTGTGCAGAGTGCCAAACAAAACACGTGACGAGTTTGCTCCATTACCGCCAGGCCAACGGTAAGGCCGAAAGCGCCCTCAAAATAGCAAAACAAAGAGTAAACAAGACGCGGCTAAACAACGAGAATCTGTACATGGCGTTACTGGAGTGGTGGTCAATAAAACAATCTGATGGACCATCGCCGGCAGAGAATCCGTTCGGGTGCCTGCCCGCCGGTTGCCAACTACCAACGAGTGAGAAACAATTGGTCTCTGCCAATCACCGTCAAGTCACCCAAATCCATTTGAAACCGACAACGGGCTGCACAGAGAGCGTACAACTAATAAACCAAGCAACTAACACCAATAAATCAATAATAAGTTCTCGCACCAACAAATGAATATTAATCGATTACATTTCCAAGAGTAAAAGAAGGGAGATGTTAGGGTGCATCAGACTTAATGAACGCACTAGACTTGGTGCGGTTGCAAAACGTACCACACTTGGCGGGGCATCCGAGCTAAGCACGCCCACGCGTTTCAAATAAAGTTCAACAGTCAGGTTTATATCCACCACGGCTTCTTTAACACTACTATTTCATACTAGCACTTTTTTATTTGACAAAGTTTGGCCATCGACATTATTGTCAACTTTTGTTTTAGCTTTGGCATTAAGAAAACTGGTAAATAAAGTTACGGTATTTGTCGATTATTTGCAGATTGTGTTTATTTTGTACTCAAGTGGAAGCATGAATACCATATATATATATATATATATATATATAAAGACTGAATTTGTCACGCGGGCTGATTAATCAGGGGGACACGTGAATGTAAGCATTGTTATAGACTGAGCGGGTTCCCTCGCTTACCACTGCCTGCCACTAAAACAATCAATACTGTTTGCACATTCAAATGTACAGGATGTGAACAAAGGTTTTTATCATCGTAGTAAGAAATTGTAGAGCTCGTTAAAGCAAATATTTTTTCCATATGAGAGTTAAATTACTACAATTTGCGACACTAGTGTTTTTGCCGACATAGGAGCATATTGAGTGCTGTTGCGAGACAACCAGTCCTCCTAACAGAAACTAAGCACACCGTCGTGTTTCTGTGTCACAAATTGTAGTTATTTAACTCTCATATGGAATGTTATCTCCGAAACAAGGTTTCTCAGAGACCATGTTCCATTGGAAAACATATTTGCTTTAACGAGCTTTACAATTCCTTACTACAATAATAAAAACGTTTGTATACACCCTGTGTATTCGTTTCCTTGGTTCGTTAAAATGGAGTCGATATTTGTACAACTGACTCACTCAGAGTGGGACAAAAATTACTGTCACGCTTCAACTTAATTTGCTTTAACGATACTCGTGTCTTAAGACAAAGTGCACTGAGTGGGAGTACTTTACAACTTTGTGACGCAACGCTTGGTTAGAGCTTCTAAGCAATGCGCTGTCATAGCATCGGCGCGATTAAGTCTAGGGCCAACTTCAACGATTTTTGGCCGATACTATAGCCTTAAACTCCTCTGTAGCCCTTTAGGGCGCGATATGGGACAGCTTGAAGCTCCCGGTGCAACTTTTGATGTAAAGCATGCTACTCCGGCGCAAAGTGCAGGTTTCTCCAATCAATTTATACTTGCGATTGCCCGCGTAGTAAAGTTGTTTACCGCAGTATTTGGGGTCTCTACAGATTCACTTTAATTTGTGCGGCAAGGTACTTGTAATTTTGGAAGGCAGAGCATGGAGCTATGGCGTCTGATCCTAGACAAGACACAACCTACGTTCCTGCCCTCGTAGTGTGGCCTGTTGTTGGGAACAGAACTGCTTCATGTCGTATTCGTTTACCCTGAAGAGCTACTGTGTTAGAGTCACGGCTGGTCCGACATCTGTCGAATTGGTCCGAGAGTCGGGTAAATTACCACAAAGCCTTTTTCGTTGATTTTACATAAGGTGTCTAATTTTTATTTTTAGTTAAGTATGGGTTATTGACAAGCACGGCTGTAGTATCTGGTCTCCATCGTAACAAAGCCCTAACATAAGCGTTTCTTGCTAAAAGCCAAGTGTGTTATTTAAAAATCGATTTGCCAAGAAGCGACATGACTTTAAGTGATTCCAAAGCGCGAGGTTAGTACGCCTTGGCAGCCACAGCCACATCGTCTGGAATTTTCAAGTAGTTTTATTTAACTCCACTGTACATAAATTAGAAAACTTCTACAAGTTGTAGAAGAAGAAACAGAAAAAAATATTTACACAGTATTTCCTAAACCAGACTAAAAACAACGACGAACATCCTTTAAATGCGATAGACGAGCGATAGACTCATGAAAACAAGGTTGCTTGCAATACGTAATTAAAATTTGTAGTAAGTAATAATATAATAATAATAATAATAATTTTTTTCGTCTGCAAGCGCTAGCCGTGAGTGGACACGCTTACATCGAGTTCTCGCATAAAGCGGCTCTTTTTTGTGGAAATACTGTGCTGCCACCAGTGTGAAGTGCACGGAAGGTTCTTCCAGACACAGTGATCACCCTCAGAGTGTTGAAGTGAACAAAAAAGTTGCTCGGTTTGTCTTACCCGGCCTTATCGAAGTTGTAGTGGATACGCCTTCAAAAACTGAACGGATGCACCATCCCGAAGAGAATGTTGTGGACAAGACCACCTGTACCAGAGATGAGCCAAGCTTAGTGCGTGCACTGCCACCGAACATCTGCTTACAGGCAAGCAATTCTCGACCGGGGTCACCATATACGCCCCATCAAGGGTCGTCAATTACCCGGGTGAACGATATTGATTATTGTGACTATTCACCACAATTATCTCGCTCTTCATCACCTTTGTTGTGTTGCAAAGCCGGCAGACGATCAGGAGAGGATAGCAGCCACAGGTGCGGTGTCAAGTGTTACAGATCGAAGACGTCATCAACCGAAACAGTGGCAGCAAGAGAACGCCAGCGCCGAGAAGCAAGGCTAGCTGAGATGGTGGAGAGGGCGACTGACAACGACTTGACAGATGTAAACAGTGAGGATGACGATCAACCGTCCGAAACAGGTGACGACATGTCTCACGCTGCCGATGAGAGAGGAATGTGGAGTCACATCCCAACTCGACAAGAAAAAGCGACGAAAGTCGCCGCTAAAAAGTAGCCAAGGAAATCGCCTCCGCGGCTACTCAAAGCATACGGAAGGAAATCCCTTGTACGGCTCTACCAGAATTAATTTTTCACTCTCCTGATAACCCCGAAGCACTAAGACCACTTAGTGTTTTTAAGATAACTGTAGAGCTCAGCAAGCTTTTTCCGGGAGCTAAGGCGCGAATGACAACGCAAGGGAAATTGGCAATTCGCCTCAAAGACCCAGCGCACACGGCAACAGCAAAAAAGCTAGACAGCATATGTGATGTGAAAATACAGCACTGCCCAGACACATCAGCATTCTGGGGCAGAATTAATAGAGTTAACCCTCAATTTACTGAGAAAGACATTTTAGATGGCCTCCGAGATCAAGGTGTAGACGAAGTTAAAAGAGAAAAATATGCCATTGCCGCACGAGATAACCAGGGGAACACAATAAAGGCATGGAAAAATTCGGGCAGAGTGCGACTCCGTTTTGAAGCAATGCCAATCCCTGAAGTGCGCATGGCTAGTGAGGTATTTAAAGTGACATTATGTGCAGGGTCTCCGATGCAATGTTTAAGATGCCACAAATATGAACATAAAGCCACAGAATGTCAAAGACGAGGGGATCCCACATGCAGGAAATGTGGTTGTCCTGGACATGAAATGTGGGAATGCCAAAATAAGGCTCGTTGTGCCAATTGTGGAGGTGCTCACGCATCCAATGATAACAGTTGCGGCGTTAGAAAGATATACAAAGAAGCGGAACGTGTAAAGCTCTGCGAAAAAGTTTCTGGACGCCTTCCTGTATCAGACGATTTTCCATCGCTCATCAAAGCGACACAGAGTGCCAGCTCTGAGCCCGTTAAGGGAGACAAATCATACTCAGAATATCATACCAAACCAACCACTTTTCAAGCTCCCACACAAGTTTTACATAAAGATGGTAAGACTGTAATCTGTAATCTTCCACCACCCATTGCTTCCAAAACACGGTCTGACGCAACAAAAAAGAGTTCAGAAAAGACTCTTATGAAGTCACATGCACAAAAGAAGAACAGACCATCAAATGACTCTTCACATATTGTCATCGCGATCATAAAAATATAGAAGAAAATTAAACCCATGCTCTCAAATTGGCTAGATGCAAATCCAGTTATCACGGCTGTGCTGTCATATCTCGAATCCGAGACTGGGATTGCCTTTTTAAAGACTGTTCTGGACGGTACTGATGACCCACAGCTATCAGCATCGCCAAAGTCTCGCTGATTCGACCATACCTAGCACGACCGGCAAGAGGTTTCATTTCACACACGACCAACACAGCGTGCGCCAAGCAGAAATGAAATTAGCAGAGGGCGATATTCGCTCCGCTGCTCGGGCGCTACTGTCCTCAGACACATTGGCACCACACGATGAACATACCGAGTCTGAGCTACGGAGCAAACACCCAGGCACTCCACCCGGCTGTCAAGAACAGTTAGATTTTCTGCAACAGCCCGCCACCCTAGGCCTGGATAAAATTGAAGGGCCTATCGTTTTAGAGACCATTAGATCTTTCCCTTTTGCAAGTGGAGCCGGTTTAGACGGCCTACGGCCTCGACATCTTCGGGACATGCTTAGCCAAACGACTCCATCCTCAGAGCGTCTACTGGAAGAGCTAGGCATCCTTATGGCCAGAGTGCTCAATGGAGCTTTGTCGTCGTTCTGCCCACCCGTTTTCTATGGCGAAGTTTAACTGCTTTCCGAAAAAAAGGATAATTCCATCAGGCCCATAGCATGCGGACTAACTCTACGAAGAATGGCGTTAAAGATCGCGATGGCTATGAACAAGCGGACCATAGTTGCGGCGGTTTCACCGCATCAAATGGGTGTTGCCATTAGAGGAGGAGCAGAGGCTACTGTACATGCTACGCGCGCTTTTCTGGAAACAGCAGGTTCGACAAAAGTACTAGTCAAACTAGACTTCCGAAACGCGTTCAACACAATAAGAAGGGACAACATTTTTGACGAAGTAAAGAGAAAAGCTCGACGACTCTACCCGATGATATGGCAGGGTTATAGAGATTTCTCAATCCTTGCGTGGAACACAGATACGATCATAGAGTCGCAAACTGCAGGCATTCAGCAGGGAGACCCATTGGGGCCAGCTCTGTTCTGCCTCGGCATTTCTGATCTGGTATCTAGCCTACAAAGCCCTTTCAATGTCTGGTACCTAGACGACGCTGTCTTGGGAGGTCCCGCAAATGTCGTGGCGAGGAATTCGCAGACTATATTAAACTTCGAGGAACCGGGAGGACTGACCCTCAACGCGGCCAAGTGCGAGGTTTTACCTGTCAGAGGTACATCTCAAGATCAAGCGCAGGCTATACAAACAATCATGGAAGTACTTCCAGGGATATCTCGTGTAACTCAGAGTAACCTAGATGTTCTAGGTTTTCCTGTAGTGCCTGAAGGAATTCCACGCGCTCTCGAGGCTAAACGAGAGACCCTATTGAGGATCCGCCCACGACTGACAAGTATGCACCCGCAGGCGGCTCTGTGCTTATGGAGACACAGTCTTGGTTCACCAAGATTTGTCTACATGCTACGAACTTGTCAGACTATGAAATATATGGAAGGTCTTGCAGCCTACGACGAGACCACAAGAGACATTCTAAGTGAAATACTAAACATTAACTTAGACGGAAACATGTGGCAGAGAGCTAGCCTCCCCATCGACAACGGAGGTCTTAGAATAAGAAGAGCTACGGATCTAGCTGCAGTGTGCTACGCTGCTTCCCTGAATCAATTTGGCTCCCTGGCAGAATCACTTATTGGCGAGGAAGCAAAGCTTGAACTAAAAAAGGCAACTATGGCAGCATACACCACAATCAGGATTCAACTCGATCCCGGCCCTTTGAGAGAACATGTCAGTCAAAAACTTCTTGACGCTTACAAAGCTAAGAAGTCCGCACGAGATATAACAAATAGCCTAACATCAGCAAGAGAGCGTGCCGTCTTTCTAGCGGCTCAGGATCCCTTCAGCGGGGGCTGGCTTCAAGCGCTGCCCTCCCGTCAGCTTGGCACCATGCTGAACCCAAACTTCTTCCGCACGATGTCAGCTCTTAGGATAGGCGCCCCCGTCTGCCAGCCCTTCTCTTGTCTGCCTTGCGGCCAACCTGTCGACTCTAACGGTCTACACCCGTTAAGCTGTCTGAAAAGTCCCGGCAGACTCACGAGACATGCTGAACTCAACGCCATAGTACGAAGAGCTCTTAGAAGGGCAGGGATACCATCTACACCCGAGCCAAAGGGTCTTAATGGCTGCAATGAGCTGCGGCCTGACGGGGTCACCATCCCGCTATGGTCACACCGAAAAAGCCTTGTATGGGATGTTACGGTTTCATGCACGGCGGCCTTGTCGTATTTATGTCACAGCGCAGTCGAATCTGGATGGGTAGCAGAGCGCGCGGATTCTGAAAAACGAAAGAAGTACCTCGAGCTATCAAGAAGCTACCGCTTTGTGCCCATTACATTGGAGACACTTGGCCCCATCAGCACAGGTACAGCAAAAATCCTGAAAGATATCGGAAAACGCATAGAAGACGTTACGGGTGATCGACGCGAGGCCATGTTTCTGAGACAGATGATGTCTTTGGCCGTTTGTAGGGGGAACGTGGCTTCAATCATAGGCGCAATGAACTGACAAGGGAACAAAACAGGCCTGGCTTAAACGTTCATACCTCACAATTGTTATAACTAAATAAAAACGGAATAAAATATAATAAAAATAATAATAATGATGATGATTATTATTATTATTAGTATTATTATTATTATTATGCTTCACGGCGTATATTTAACTTACTGCATCTGAATGAGAGAGGGCGTAATCTCTTTAAACATGAGCAGACGTGACTTGGGTACACAGGCAACTATTGTACGTCGTCAGCTGTGATTGTATAAAATCTGCATACTCCGCAGATAAGTGGTAAATATATTTGGTTTATTTTCTAACATCATTGCTGCAATTGGCTCCAAAGATAAGGTATGCGCCTTGATGGTTAGCAAGTCGTTTTTAGAATCGACTTGAAGGTTATTAGGCCCACTGTGCGGTTGAACCTGTAAATTAGTCGCAAAAGGAATCGGCTAGACGAACATGTTCCCGACAACTTGACGAAAATTTGTCGAAGCGTCTACGCGTTATGGGCACACTACCTATTGCTACTATGGATCCTATCTTTGATGAAGTGTAATTTCAAGTATTTCCAAGGTTAGCTATGTTAAGCGCCAAATAAACATGCTGCAAGCGAATCTTATTATTATTATTATTATTATTATTATTATTATTATTATTATTATTATTATTATATTATTATTATTATTATTATTATTATTATTATTATTATTATTTAAACGATGTTACAGTTGTGAGGTCTCAACGTATTATTGCAAAGTTTTTTAAATAATTAGTTCACTCCATGGCGCCTAAAATAGATGCCGCGTTCCCTCTGCAAACGGCTAAGGACAACGCTTGCCTCAAGAATTGACCCTCTCTTCGGTCGCTTGTGAATTCCTGAATTCGCTTACCTACATTTTTGAGAAATGCTTCGGTTCCCTTGCTGATTGGTCCTAGTGTCTCCATGGCACTAGGCACAAAAATATATCTTGTTCCAGTCCAGCATATTTAACCCGTTTCTGGCGTCCGCGTGCTTTGCTACCCACCCCGGCTCAACGAAGCTGTGGTGTAAATAGGAAGCCGCGGTTGTGCACAAAACCGTTGCATCCCAAGCTAGGGACTTCCCATGTGATCATAATGCAATGGTCACCCCATCAGGTCTTTCTTCGCCAGCGGACACTAAACCTCTCGGTTCAAGTGTAGATGGTATACAGGCTTTCCTAAGGGACCTTATGACCACACAGTTTAGTTCAGCATGTCTGGACGATCTACCGGCGCTCTTCGGGCAACTCAGTGGGTATGGGTCACTAGAATCTACCATCTCCCCACACAGTTTGCACTGAAACGGCTCGCAGCCGCTAGCGCCGATTCTAAGTGCTGACAGCATGCGGAAAGAGTGGGATCCAGCATGGTGCCGAGCTGAGGCGAGGGTAAGGCTTTAAGCCAACCCCGACTGAAGTTATCTTGTGCCGCTGAGAATACGGCGCGGTCTCTCCGGGAAACAAGCTCGTCTAAGATTTCTCTGCTCTTTTTTTTGCTTTTGAGCTGATCTAGGTTATATTGGCTAGGATATTCTTCTAAAGGGCCCGGTTCTAGCATGGTTCTAATAGTGTCCCGTGCTTTACTGGTTATTATTATTATTATTATTATTATTATTATTATTATTATTATTATTATTATTATCAAAAACGGGACTCATTATGTTAGCTAATGCATGTTTTGATCAATCTTCAAATGCACTGTGTCGTCCGTAATAACAGCTAAAATGTTGCCCGAAAAAAATATTAGTGAATGTTGACCCTCTTATAAAGAAATTTTCAACAGCCGTTGCTGCTTAAGACATAAGTATTGTACATTCAATATATTCTATTTAACACAAGCAATTGCCGTGCTTTGCTCCTGAGTTTGTCGTACAAGTGGTTTACGACGTTGAGTAATGAATGTTGGACACGTTTTAGACGTGACAAATTTTAATGTATATATACATATTATTAAAAGCAATATGATTTAGGCAAAAGACATGCCCAGCCACATTTGCATTCATTGGGATTGTGTCTATACACGTGCTTCCTTCTAGAATGAAAGAACGACGCAATTTGCTAATAAATAACAACTCGCGACTTTATTTTCCAGGTTTCCACAAGAAAATCTAAAACAAAAGTCGACAATAATTGGACTAGCTATTCTTAGCCATCTTAGCCAAAAAATATTGTTTTCTTAAGCGCC